>CAUYQV010055765.1:0-25378 GCA_963574575.1 Galagoides demidoff
CTGCTGATGGTATTGCAAACTAATACAGCCTCTTTGGAAAGAAATATGGAGAATCCTCAAAGATCTCAAATTAGATCTCCAATTTGACCTACAATACTACTAGGCATATACCCAGAAGGGAAAAAAAATCATTTTATCACAAGGACATTTATATTACATTATTTATCACAGCTCAATTTACAATCACCAAGATGTAGAAACAACCTACATGCCCATCAACTCAACAGTGGATTAACAAATTGTGGTACATGCACACCATGTAATACTCTTCAGTGGTAAGAAAAGATGATGACTTCACATCTTTTGTAATATCCCAGATGGAGTTGAAAATATATTCGTCTTAGTAAAGTATCACAAGAATGGAAAGACAATTATCCAATGTACTCAATAGTAGCATGAAGCCAATAGATGATCTGATGCATGCCCACTTAGGAGAAAAACTCATTGCAATTCAAGTTGGGGGAGGGTAATGCGGGAGGAGGAGGGGGTTGGGTGCTCTCACTGAATGGGCAGGGGGTGGGGGTGTTCAGCACACTTTTTGTGTGTGGGACATAACCACAGGCAGGACTCTACCTAACGAAATCACATATTTTGACCTGGTTCTTTGAGCCCTCACATTAACCTGAAATAAATTTACTAAAACAAGCAAACAAAAAAAGATACTTGCACTCTAATGTTTATTGCAGCACGACTCATAATTGCAAAGATGTGGAATCAACCCATCAATTCACAAGTAGGTAAAGAAAATGTGGTTTACTCACTACAGTTTGGGGTACTACTTAGCCAGGAAAAGGAATGGATAATGTCTTTTGCAGTAACTTGGATAGAACTGAAAACTCTTATCTTCAGTGATTTATCTCAGAATAGAGATAGAACAACAAAAACCACATATTCTCACTAATGAGTAGGAGCCAAGCCGTGGGTGCAGAGAAGCACAAAGACATGGAAAGGACACTAGAAAATAAGAAGGGTTGAGGGTGGAAGGACAGGGGTAAAACTGGCCTGCTGCCCAATGAACACTATTCTGGGGTCGGGCGCTAAAAGCCCTGACCTAAGCATTATACAATATATTCATGTAACAAAAACATTTGTACCCTCTTAATCTTATGAAAACAATAATTATTACATTAAAAATGAAATAAAATGCAGTTCTCATCATCATCTGGTTAAATGGATCCTCCTCTCTCCTATTAGGAATATATGAGTTATTCAGAATTTAAAATAATATACACGATGGCAGATAAAGAGGGAGATGGAGAGAGAGATAATCTGATGAAAATCACACATGGGATAAAATTTATTAGACCTCCCAAATCTGTGAAAAAAAATCAGTATAACATGCAGCAAAATGTCTTTGTTCAAAGCTTTGTTTTATACAAAAATAGTAATTTTTTAAAAAGAAACATTCTAGAAGAGATAATCGATGATGTCTATTCTTTCTATATAAAAATATTAAAAAATTGGCTCTGCACCTGTGGCCCAAGTGGCTAAGGTGCCAGCCATATACACCTAAGGTGGTGGGTTCGAATCCAGCTGGAGCCCGCCAAACAACAATGACAGCTGCAACCGAAAAATAGCCGGGCGTTGTGGCGGGCGCCTGTGTTCCCAGCTACTTGGCAGGCTGAGGCAGGAGACTCACTTGAGCCCAGGAGTTGGAGGTTGCTGTGAGCTTTGATGCCACAACACTCTACCCAGGGGGACAGCTTGAGGCTCTGTCTCAAAAAAAAAAAAAAATTAAAAATTGATCTGAATAGAAGCTTATCGAAATAACATGCGTAAATTGTCAATAGCCACATGAAAAGATACTAAATATCACTGATCATTAAGTAAATGCAAATCATAGCCACAATGAGATACCACTTCATGCCCACTATAATGATCAGAATCAAAAAGACATACTCTTGGGTGAATGTGAAGATACTGGAACCTTATGCTCTACTTGTGAGAATGTAAAAAAGATAGAGTTGCCTTGAACAAGTCTTGCAATCGCTTAGAAAAGTTATACAGAGAATTACCTTATGGCCCAACAATTCCACTCCTAGGTATGTACCCAAGAGAAATAAAAACATATGTTTACACATAAACGTGTACATGAATATTAATAGCAGCGTTAGGCATGACAGCCCCAGAGTGGGAGCAACACAAATGTTTATCAGCTGGTGAATAAAATGTAGTATAATCCTACAGTGATATATTAGTCTCACAAAAAAGAATGAAATACTGCTACATACTACTGCATGGAAGAATCTTAAAAATCAACACAAAATTGATTACAAAGGATGGTTGTATAACTTTGTGAACACAGTAAAAACTATTGAATTGTACACACCAAATGGGTATAGTGTATGAATTCTATCTTACTAAGGTATCAAAAAATGTGTTTTTATATAATGAGGTTTTCAAACAGTACACAGACAAGATAGCAGGTCGAATTATAGAGGCTTATCATTTATTTAATTTATATATAATATTATTTTAAGGATTAAGTGATGTCAATGATCCTTGACAGCATATTAACCTTTTAGCATGTAAATGACTTTTCACATATACTCACTTCTTTACCTAATTTTTATTTTCCAATTTGAGGGCAGTCAGTTGTCACAAGCTACAGATTGTATAAACTTGTCTCATTCTTCTCTCTTTTTCTCTTAACAATTTTTTTTATTAATTCATAACTGTGTACATTAATGCATTTGTGGGGTACAATGTGCTGATTTTTTCATTCCTTTTGGAAAGTTACTGAAGACTCTCATTTCAGCTGAGCATTCAAGAGAGGTTTTATATATATATATGTATCTTAGGGGTCCTCAAACTTTTTAAGCAGGGGGCCAGTTCACTGTCCCTCAGACTGTTAGAGGGCCAGATTGAGGGTCCCAGGATGAGTCGACTGCTAAGCAGGACAGGCAGCAGCAGTAAAAACACCTGGCGGGACAGATAAATGTCCGAGGCGGGCCACATGTGTCCCGTGGGCCATGATATATATATCAATATATATCATATATATTCAATATATGTATTAAATACAGGGTGGACATAAAGTTTGTGTGCAGTTTAAAATAGGTTATCATAGTAAACTGCAGATAAACTTTATGTCTACCTTGTATATTTAATATACATTTTTTTTATTTCATAATATTGCAGGGATACAAATGTTTTAATTACATGAATTTCTTTTGAACTCTTTGAGACATGGAGCCTGAAAAATAATTACTAGTGACCAGTGTGCTAAATATTTCTCAGGCCAAAAAAAAAAAATTTTTAGTTCTCATATAGTTAGATTAATTAAACTTCATTGAACTTTAGGTAGTAGAGACTGCTGAAGATTGGAGAAAATCTACATGGAGAGAAAAGCCTGGTCTATACACTCCTTTTAAACGTGTTTAAAAATTTTTTTCAGAAGAATTGATATCATTTGAACGTGTTTAAAAATTTTTTTCAGAAGAATTGATATCATTTGCATATAAAGTTTCTGTTCACTGTCTGCCAGAACTAAATTAAAACAAACTCTTTACAAAAAAACAACAAAATCCAGCATTTAGCAACATAATATAATATCCAGACAGTTTTTTTCAAATGAAACATAAGAGTAATTTTTAACCAAGGGACTTAACATTAAAATATATATATATATATATATATATATATTATGGGAAATGCTTTAGAATATGGAAAAATAAGCCAGATGGCATCTTAAAACTAAATATAGGAATGAAGAACACTGGAAATGGTGAACATGTGAGTAAACATGAAAGTTCTTCCAAACATTATGGACGTCTGATGAAGCAGGAACACCTGACCAGAAACCAGGAGAAAAAAATGAGTCAGTGGGAACAGGCCAGAAATGATGTATGTCATAATTAGAAGACAGGTGGTTTAAAATTTATTTTCAACTTAATCATTAAATGTTAAACCTAAAGAGGAAAGAAATGAAAAACACAAAGAGTCAGATGAGAAATTTAAAGCGGACTAAACATCAGGTTGGAGGCTATAGAAAAATATATCATTAACTCAAGGAAAGAAAGAAAGAAATGGATGAAATAAATAGATCATTTATGACCACTGGGGTTACAGTAAGTGGTTTGACATACACACACATTGCACACATACAGAGTATATATTTGAAATATGAGGCTAAAAGGGCAATGGAAAGACAGTACTGAAAAACTTCCTAATTATTATTAAAACTAAAATATCACAGTCAGAGACTCTCAGGAAAACCAATGAAGGAAAAAAGAAAACACAGATGATTGTAGGAAGGCGTATTACATTCAAATTTATGAAAATCAAAGGTTAAGATAAAATCTTATAGGAATCCAGAGAGGAAAAAAAAAGTACAGAACAGAGAAAAATTATATCCTCTCATAACAATATGAAAATGGAAGGATATATTAAAAATTCTGAAAGAAACATAAAGTAATGCTATGATTCTATATTTCATTAAAATTTCTTTTAAAATAAAAGACAAGACAAATAATTTCCCAGACAAGCAAAAGCTAAGAGGATTTTTTACCAGAAGACTTTTGAAAAGGCAATTAAATGTCATCAGATTATAGATTATGCAAATATAATCCAGAAAGTACATAGAACCTGAAGATAAGAATTAGAGATAGATTTAGATAAATACAAAATATTGTTCTCATAGAAAGTTTTTCTTAAAACATAATTTTACCATACCATTTTGCATGAGTGTTATGAAAAGTAATTTTTAGAATTGTGTACTGTCTGCTCCCCTTTAAAGTGTACCATACAGTTTTTATACATTCACAAAATTCTGCAAATACATCACTATGTGATTCCAAAGTATTATGCTGAGATACAAAGATGCATAAGACATTTTTCATATCAGAATAAAACTGAGAAAACCCATACAATCCGTCCTTGTCGCCTGGACATAAACCAGCTTCATAATCATGTGCTATGTTTCTTCTTTTGGCTGTAATCAAGCAACAAATTAGCATTTCTAGAAAAAATATAAATACCTGCCTAAATCAAAACTAATAAGAATGAAGCATGACATAGCTATTAAAAATAAAATATAGGATAGCAAAATAAATAAATAAATAAATAAGATATAGGATAGCAATAGCACCAAGGGGGGGGTACTGATTGTCTTTTTTGATTCTAAGTTATATTTTTGTAAGTTACACATTATATGTTAATGTGAAGATAGACTATGAGAAGTTAAAGACATAAATTGTAGATAAGCCACCTAAAATAAGACACAAATAATAGCTAATTAATAATAGAAATAAAATGAAGTCCAAATAATTCCCACTAAACAAAAACACAAAAGTAAAGAGGAAAAAAGAAACAAGGAAGAGAAGATGAAACTGAAAGAAAATAAAGAGGTAGACTGAAGCCAGCAGCATTAATAAACACATTAAATGCTAATGGTCTAACAGTGCCTTTCAAAAAAACTTTCTGAGATAATTAGAGTGTTCTGTATTTTCAGTGTCCAACACAGTGTGGCTGTTGAATGCTTAAAGTACAGAGAAACCAAATTTTTTTAATAGACTTTACTTCCTAAACAAATTTAAGTTCCCAGAATAAATGAACAGAAAAAGAATTCTCATGTACTCCTTTCTCTGCCCATAGTTTTTCTATTAATTATAGTATCTTATTTTGGTACAGTGCATTTGCTACAATTGATGGCCCAATATTGGTACATTTGTCTCTTTGGGAGGCTATAACAAAATGTCTTAAGCTGAGTGATTTCTAAAGGACAGAAATTTATCACTCACAGTTTTAGAGGCTGGGAAGTCTAAAATCAAGACTCCAGCAGATTTTATGAGATTTTATGACTGGTAAGAGCCTGTTCCTCATAGATGGTGTTTCCTGTGTCTTCATATGGCTGAGGAGCAAGAAAGCTCCCTAAAACTTTCTTGTTTTTTTTTTTTTAATGGGACAGAGACCCACTTTGCTACCTTGGGTAGAGTACTGTAGAGCCAAAGCTCACAGCAACCTCAAACTCCTGGACTCAAGCAACCCTCTTGCCTCAGCCTCCCAATTAGCTGGGACTACAGGTACCTGCCACAATGCCCAGCTAGTTTTTCTATTTTTTTTTAGTAGAAATGGGGTTTCACGTTTCCTCCAGCCAATCTTAAACTCTTGAGCTCAAGCAATCCACCTGCCTTGGCCTCTCAGAGTTCTAGGATTCCAGGGGTGAACCACTGTGCCCGGCCTCCTGAAGCTTTTTTCTTAAGGGTGCTAATTCCATTCATGAGGATGGAGGTGTCATGACTAAACCATTTCCCAAGGACCTTGATACTATCACATTTGGTTAGGTTACAACATATAAATTTGGAGGGGAGGGCCACCAAGATTCAAACTACATGGACACATAATTTTAATGAAAATCCATAGATTATATTGGGGTTCACTTTGTGCTATACAAAAGGGTTTTTTCTACAGGTTTTGAAAAATGCATAGCATTACATATCCACCATTATAATGTCATACAGAATAGTTTCTCTGTCATAAGAATGCCCAATGCTTCACTTATCCACCCCTTGCTCCAGCCCTCCCAGGTAACCACTAATTTTGTCTGTCTCTACGGTTTTGCCATTACTGCAATGTCATATATTTGAAAGCATACACTATGTAGCTCTTTCAGACTGGTCTTTTCTATTTACAATATGCAAATAAGTTTCTTCCCTATCTTTTCATGTCTGGGTAACTCATTTCTTTTGGTTGCTGAATGGTATTACATTGCATTAATATACCATAGTGTATCTATTCAACCATTACAAAACATTTCCTTTGCTTCCAAATATTTGGCAACTATGAATAAAGCTGCTGCACACATTCTTGTGAAGGCTTTTCTATGGATACAGGTTTTGACCTGTTTTGAACTTGATTGCTAGACTACATGGTAAAATCGTATTGGGAGAAGCTGCCAAACTGCCTTTTTCATTCCCATGAACAGTGAATGAGAGTTCCTACCACTGCACATCTATGCAAATGTTTGGTATTGTCAGTGTTTTGGATTCTAACCATTCTAATAGGTGTGTAGGCATATCTCTTTAATTTTCGTTTCCCTGATAACTTATGATGTGGGACATCTTTTCTTCTTTTCTTTCTTTTCTCTAACTTTTTAAATTTTATTTTACTATTTATATGTCTTCTGCCTGCCTTCTAGTTAGGTTGTTTCAGTTTCAAGACTTTTTACATGTTTTGGATGCAAGGTATTTATCTGATATAAGTTCTACCAATATTTTCTGTTGGTCTGTGGCTAGTCTTTCCCTTCTTTTAACAGTGTTTGACACAGAGCAGAAGTTTAAACTTTAAAGTCTAATGATAATTATTTTCTTTCATGGATTTCATTTTTGATGTTGTAGCTACATACTCATTGCCAAGTCCAAGGTCACCTAGATTTTTTCCTTTATTATCCTGTGAATTTTAAATTTTATTTAATTTCAGTTAATTTACATTTAAATAACCACAAATTGCTGGAGGTTATAATGCTGAACCACACATTATAAGACAGAGCTTCTGCAATGAGATAATTAGATAATAACGTAAAACCCAATGATATGTTGTCTTTAACACATGAACTAGATATGAAGACACAGATATTTTAAAAGTAGCTAAGTTAAATGTAAAAGTGTAGGAAAAAATAAACCATGAAACAGTAATTTTAGAAAAAGCTAAGGTGGCCCTCAGAAAAAGTAGACTTCAGATCAAAGAATTAGGTATACACCAGATATAAGGTATTAGTCATTAGGTATAAAGAGGAACAGTTCATAAGGATAAAGAGTCAATTCATCAAGAAAACATAACAATCCACAAAGAATATGCACATCATAAAAGAGCTTCAAAACCCACAAAGCAAAAACTAACAGAATTGAAAAGAGAAATAAAAAAATATATACCACAATTATAGTTTTGGAATGTTAACACTCCACTCAGTAATTAACAGACTAAGTAAATGAAAAATCAGTAAAGATATACACTGGAACAGTACCATCAGCAAACTTGATCTAATTAACCTTTATAGGCTACTCCACTTAATTAGTAAAATATGTATTTTTTTTATTTGCAAGAACACCTGGAACCTTAATCTTGGTGAATCATATAGGAGGCCCTAAAAGCATCATTAAATATAAAATGATTTAAATAATACACACTGTGTTATCTGATCAAAAATAAACTGAAACTCATGACAAAACATGATATCAAAAAAATCCCTAACAATAGAAGGAAATTAAACAAATAGATAAAGATTACAACTGGGACATTAGGCAAAAAGTCAAATTGAATGAAAATAAATGAACATGTCATCAAAATACGTATGAAAGGTACACCTCATGGAGTATGTAGAAGGGAAATTTATGTCTTTAAAATTTTAAGGTTATATTTGATAATCTATTCTGATAAAAGAATAATACAAAAATAAAGAACGTAAGTTCCATACACCTATCATATATTCCAGCATTTCTAGGGATTTACTCTCTCCAAATGCCAGTAAGTGTTCACCTAATACTTACATGAATGTGCACAATAATATCCAAAATATGGAAACAACCCAAACATCTATCAGCTGGTTTGTGAACAAATATATTGAAGTGTATATGTATACTGGCTCCCCACTGGTAAGAGAAACCAAGCATTGATACAGGCAGCATCACAGGTGCGTCCCCATACACACTGTCCTTACTGAAATAAGTTAGCTACAAAAGACTGTTTTCCTGTAATGCTCTTCATATGACAATCTTAAAGTCCTATGTTTAGAGACAAAACAAGTATGATCTTGATCACCTGAGGTTAAAGCTTGTGAAGGAACTGAGAAGAGACATGAGAAAACATTTTGATTATGGTGACGGTTATATTATGCATGTTTTTGCTAAAACCCATTGTGCTATATACTTAGGATGTGTGAAATTTTTTTTAATGAAAATTATACCTCAGTAGAGTTAGTTAAAAACTGGCCATGGGGAAAGAGTAGGGTTTTCAGAGTTAAAAAATCCCAAATTCATTTTTATGCACATCCCAGCTTGGTGATATGAAGGGTGCAGTTTACTTCCTCTGAGATCTTTCCCTAATGTATACATTGTAAATAATAATAGTTACCTCTTGGCTCGGTGCCTGTGGCTCAACTGGCTAAGGCACCAGCCACAAACACCTAAGGTGGTGGGTTTGAATCCAGCCCGGGCCCGCCGAACAACAATGATGGCTGCAACCAAAAAATGGCCAGGCGTTGTGGCGGGCGCCTGTGGTCCCAGCTACTTGGGAGGCGGAGGCAGGAGACTCGCTTGAGCCCAGGAGTTGGAGGTTGCTATGAGCTGTGATGCCATGGCACTATACCCAGGGTGATAGCTTGAGGCTCCGTCTCAAAAAAAAAAAAAAACCCAGTTTGAGTCATCTTTGTATCTATAATGTTCACGTTAACATCTCCTATAGGACTTATGATTTCTACAAAGTAATTGCCATTGAGCAGCTCCGCACTGAGATCAGAACTTAAAACTGAATATTCTGACTCAACCAAGTGCAATATTGGTGAATAATACTAAATTAGATGGACCCTTATTATAAGGTGACTAGATGTTAACATTGGTAAAGTGGGACACCATTGAGGGGGGGAGGGGGAGTCCTTAATTAAAAATTTGGTCTATATGGAGCAATAAAAATTTTCATAAAATGCAAAAATAGTATTGTAATATATTTTTTTAATTTCAACATAAGTATAATTTACAAATATACATTTAAAAATTATGTATAGTATTATTTTATTCTTTGGCATATTTCTCATTTGAGTTGTTTTTAGTAGATTGCTGTCGTTTAAAAGGTCATGAAATTTTTCACAAGAATTTGTTAAATTATATTTCACACATAAAATGGCTTTCAAAGTCTCAACACTTACTTGTGATTTTTCTGATGTCCACACTTTATTTACCGTAGGAAAAAACACGTTCAGTCACAGCATTAGTTCCTGGTAAGGACAGCGCATATCCCACAATTTTTAGTGCATTATTGTATGGAACATGGTTTGTTTCAAAATGATGAAATATTTCTAAACATTTGTTCTCTGTTGTTATTTTTGCTGATGCCCAAGATTTAACCTTTTCCTTATCAATATTTTTTTTAATAATGATACCTCATAAGTTGTAAATGGCACTTTCAAGGCCAGCGCTAGACTTTTTGCCATCACTATAAAATATAAATAATATGAGTACTGTCTACCAAATTCATGAAATAAATAAATTACTTACCTAAATTATCTGAATAGCTGATTTGTTGACATCACTTGTTTAACTAGCACTAACACCCAGTACAATGTGTATCAACTGAGAGACAGTTACAAAATGTTTTCGTTGTTGCCAGTGCCAAAAAATGCCATTGTTCATTAAGTCCAAACAATGGTGGTCAAATTCTAACAACTGATCAACAATGCGAACTTTGATAAGCAGTTCTCAATAATCAGTTCTCAACAATTATTTGTGTTATTAAAGTTTAACATTATAAAATTAACAAAAATAATATAAAACTCATATCCTGGCGAACTAGCCACATGGCAGCCAAAAACCCTCTATTCCCTTCCCGTTCTCCCGCTGTCCTTAGCTTGCCATGCATTTTTTCCAAAAATTGAGACCTTTTTAAAAATGCCACAGGACACAGGACAAATTATTAAAAAGCGGGACGTCTGGTCACCTTATCCCACCACAATGCCTAGCTATTATTTTTTAGAGGTGAGGTCTTGCTCTGGCTCAGGCTGGTCTTGAACCTGAGCTCAGGCAATCCACCCACCTTGGCCTCCCAGAGTGCTAGGATTATAGGCATGAGTCACCTTGCCTGGCCCCACCTGGCTATTTTTAGAGAGGAGGTCTTTCTATAGCTCAGGATTGTCTGGAACCTGTGAACTCAAGCAATCCCCCTGCCTCAGCCTTCCAAAGTGATAGGATTATAGGTGTAAGCCACCAGTTTGGCCTAGATGGGTTTTTTTCTTTTTTTCGAGACAAGAGTCTCATTATGCTGCCCTTGGTATAGTGCCGTGGTGTCACAGCTCACAACAACCTCAAACTCTTCCCCCTCAGAGGGGGTAGGTGGAGGTGGGATTCCAGTAACTTTATGTGTGCATGTGCTTTTTTTTTTTTTTTTTTTTTAAGACAGAGCCTCAAGCTGTACCCCTGGGTAGAATGCAGTGACATCACAGCTCACAGCAGCCTCCAACTCCTGGGCTTAAGGGATTCTCTTGCCTCGGCCTCCCAAGTAGCTGGGACTACAGGCGCCCACCACAATGCCTGTCTATTTTTTGGTTGTAGCTGTCATTGTTGTTTGGCAGGCCTGGGCTGGATTTGAACCTGCCAGCTCTGAAGTATGTGGCTGGCAACTTAGCCACTTGATCTATAGGCGCAGAGCCATGCATGCATGTACTTTTATCAGAGGCTCATTAGTTTTGCTCCTAGCTCCTTCACTCCCTATTAATCATGCCCAATATTTTTATACCAATTGTGGCTCATACCTGGTTCCCACTGGCTCACGAGTAATACCATCTATGAAGTTATGGACATCAGGGCACATAGCTCCTTTGCAGAACCTTGGGAAAAGCTTCCCCTCCACAGTGCTGAGCAATTATGTGACAGCTTGCAAGAAATTCATCCAATTCCCCGAGGTACTGGGGTTTGTGTTAACAACCATCCTACTCCTAAGGGGTAACCATGGGTTTTTATCAAATATAAAAGTATCTTTTATGTGGCTCAGCTGGTAGGGGACTGGCCCCATATAGTGATGGTGGGTTCAAACCCAACCCTGGCCAAACTGCAACAAAAAAATAGCTGGGTGTTGCGGCGGGCGCCTGTAGTACCAACTACTTGGGAGGCTGAGGCTAGAGAATTGCCTAAGCCCAGGGGTTGGAGGTTGCTGTGAGCTGTTACGCCACAGCACTCTACTGAGGGTGACAAAGTGAAACTCTGTCTCTAAAAAAAAAGTATCAGGGCCACAAATTAGACCTCTATTGTTTCTTAGGCATTGGGCACCAAGACAAATTCAACCAAACCTAGAAGTACTGTCATTTTACTTTTCCTACAAAATCCCACAAAATTAGAGGTCCCACAAACTTTCCATTTCTTCATACAAACAAACCACAACTTTAGGCCTGGTGTGGTGGCTCATGCCTAGAATCCTAACACTTTGGGAGGCCGAGGTGGGTTGACTGCTTGAGTTCACGAGTATGAGACTAGACTGAACAAAAGCAAGACCCCCATCTCTACTAAAAATAGAGAAACCGAGGCAAGAGGATAACTGGAACCTGATTTGGAGGCTGTGAGCTATGATGCTACAGCACTCTACCTAGGGCAACAGCTTGAGAATCTGTCTCAAAAACAAAAGAAAAAAAAGCCCAACTTTGTTTTCCAGCCACCCCACGCAGTAAATGAAACCCAAGAACACAGGTACATTTAACAATAAGGTGTTTATTAGTGCACAGGCCAGAGCAATGTGAGGCAGCCGGATACCAGTAGTGACTTGGAGACTAGAAAAATCACCAAGTGTTATGTGAGGATTTCCATGAAAGAAAGCCTTCCACATAAGCCTCTAAGACAGTGGTTCTCAACCTTCCTAATCCTGCAACCTTTACAGTTCCTATGGGTCTCGACCCACAGGTTAAGAACCGCTGCTCTAAGAGAACCCAGGTTGTATCCACCTGGCCCAAAATGGAACAGATACATGCTTTACATCAGTTAGAAAAAGGAATGAATTCTCTCTAAAGACTCAGACTGCTCACGATTTTCTCCAAGAAATGAGCACAGAAGCCTGCCATGCCTTAGTATTTCAAGGTGACCAATGCCCACTGTAAAGAGTGATTGAGGGGAGATGGCTACTATCAGAGAAACTGGCAGTGATTTGACTGAAGTAAGGGCCTCAAGCAGTTTAGAAACATGAAGCTACTGTAAGCCTTACACACACCTGGACCTCATGGGGAATCTCATCCCTTTGTAGGTCTTAAAGCATAAAGTTCAACTTCAGGCAGATGGCTCCCTCACAAAGGCCCAGTAGTGCTAGAATACTTAAAGAGACAGCACGTTCCTGCAAGTCTAAGACCTTTATCAAGTGTGGACTTTCGGGAGTTAAACAATGTCAGACCTTGGGCTGAATGCTTTTTGGTGTTTGCAGCTTTAATGGGGCCTTTCCAAGGTGTGAGATTTTCGGTGCAGAATGAGGCCAGAGTGTTGTGTAAATGATTTTCCACATTTACCACACTCATAAGGCCTTTCTCCAGTGTGAACCACCTGATGTTGAATAAGGCCAGACTTCTGGATAAAGGATTTTCCACACTGGCCACAGTCATAAGGCCTTAATCCAGTGTGAATTTTCTGGTGTTCAACCAGGGTATAGTTTTGCCTAAAAAATTTCCCACATTCACTGCACTCAAAAGGCCTTTCTCCAGTGTGAGTTCTCTGGTGCCGAACGAGTTTAGATTTGAACATAAAAGCTTTCCCACATTCTTCACACACATAAGGCCTTTCTGCAGTGTGAACTTTGTAGTGTTTATTGAGGGTGGTTCTTTGGCTAAATGATTTTCCACACTGGTCACACTCAAAAGGCCTAGCTCCACTGTGAATTAACTGATGCTGAATGAGACCGTATTTTAGGCTAAATGATTTCCCACACTGGCCACACTCATACGGCCTTGCTCCAGTGTGAATTATCCGGTGTTCCAGCAGGCTGTGGCTTTGTGTAAAGAATTTCCCACATTCACCACATTCATAAGGCTTTTCTCCTGTATGAGTTCTCTGGTGCCGAACAAGAGTGGATTTGGACCCAAAGGCTTTTCCACATTCATTGCACTCGTAAGGCCTTTCTCCAGTGTGAATTCTACAGTGTTCAATAAGGTTAGAACTCTGGCTAAATGATTTCCCACATTTGCCACACTCATAAGGCCTTTCTCCAGTGTGAACTCTGTGATGTTTAATGAGGGTAGCTCTTTGACTAAATGATTTTCCACACTGACCACACACATAAGGCCTTTCTCCAGTGTGGATTCTCTGATGGTCATTTAGATGAGACATTTGGCTAAAGCATTTCCCACATTCACTGCACTCATATGGCCTTTCTCCATTGTGGACTCTCTGGAGTGGAACAATTGAGTACTCATGGCAGTAAGCTTTCCCACATTTGCTAGATTCATAAAGCCTTTTTTCAGGACAGACTTTTCGGTGAACCAAAGTATCTTTGTGGTTAGAAAGTTTTCTGCATTCATCCCACTTGTAATAACCCACTGCAGTGTGAAAAGCCTCCTCATACTCATTTGGCTTCTCAAAGTTGGGAATAGCCTGGGGCTGGAGAAGGTCCAGTGTGGCTGGGAAGTCCTTCCCGAACTCCCCAGTGATGAATGGCTTCCCTGACACATGGGATAGATAGTGCTTGTCCATATCCCTTTTCAATGGTTTCTCTGTACTGTACTGCTTCTGATTCTGGTGAAAAATTGCACATGCCCCAATCAAGTATGGTATCTGCTCAGGTGGATCAGCCAGATATAAAATATCTGTCAGGATTGGCACACACATCTCACAGGGGTGAGTATTCTTGGTAGATGGACCTGCCTTCAGACTTCCAACCCATGACAGTTCTTCTGTAGAAGGTGCAGATGTCTCTTCATCTTCTGTTCCATGCCAACAAACTAAAATCAGAGAAACAAAGGCAAGAACAAAGGTAATGAAATTCATGTTGAAAGAGGTGCCTGTGGCTCAAAGGAATAAGGTGGTGGCAGGTTCAAACCCAGCCCCAGCCAAAAAAAAAAAGAAATTCATTTTGACTACACAGGGAATATATCAGTTAAAAAATGTATTTTCTGTATAATTTCATGTTTTAACTTTTTTTTTTTTGAGACAGAGTCTTATTATGTTACACTCAGTAGAGTACTGTGGTATCATAGCTTACAGCAATCACCAATTCCTGGGCTCAAGTGATTCTCTTGTCTCAGACTCCTGAGTAGCTGGGATTACAGGCACCCACCACAATGCCTGGCTATTTTCTGGAGATGGGGTCTGACTCTTGCTCAGGGTGGTCTCAATCTCCTGACCTCCAGCAATCCACCTGTATTGGCCTTGCAGAGTGTTAGGATTACAAGTGTGAGCTACTGCACCCGGCTCCGATGATTTAACATTTTAAAAACTTTGCTGGCAGGTGGTACACATAGCTCAGTCAGTAGGATGCCAGCCACATGCACCAGGGGGTTCGAACCCAGCCCTAGCTGGGTTTTTTGAAAACAAAAAAATAGCCAGGCAGGTGCCTGTAGTCTCAGCTATGCAGGAGGCTGAGGCAAGAGAATCACTTAAGCTCAAGAATTTGAGGTTGCTATGAGCTGTGATGCCATGGCACTCTACCATGGGCAACAAAGTGAGACTCTTGTCTCAAAAGAAAAGGAATAAAAACTTTGCTGACTAGGGAATGTTGCTCCTAGAGTGATCTAACTCTTAAAAGATAGCAAAGGGGACCAGGTGCATTGGCTCACACCTGTAATCCCAGAACTCTGGGATGCCAAGGAGGGCAGATTACTTGAGCTCAGGAGTTCCAGACTAGCCAGAGCAAGAGTGAGACTCCATCTCCACTAAAAATAGAAAAACTAGCTGGGTAAAGTGGTGCATGCCAGTAGTTCCAGCTATTAGGGAGGCTGAAGCAAGAGGATTGCTCAAGCCCAAGAATTTAAGGTTGCTTTGAACTATGATGATGCCATGGCACTCTATGAAGGGCAACATAGTAAAACTCTGTTTCAAAAATTAAAAAAAAAAGATACAACAAAGGGTTCAGCTGGGAGCATACCATTCATTTTTCTTTCTTTCTTTTTTTTTTTTTTTAGAGACAGAGTCTCACTTTGTTGCCCTCAGTAGAGTGCTGTAGTATCATAGCTCACAGCAACCTCCAGCTCTTGGGCTTAGATGATTCTCTTGCCTCAGCCTCCCGACTAGCTGGGACTACAGGCACCCACCACAACACCCAGCTATTAAGCATACCATTTACTAAGCATGCAAAGTAAAGGGCCTATTGCAGTGGCTCATGCCTGTAATCCTAGCACTCTGAGAGGCTGAGGCCAGTAGATTGCTTAAGCTCACGAGACCCCCATCTCTAAAAAATAGCTGGGCATTGTGGTGGTTGCCTGTAGTCCCAGTAACTTTGGAGGCTCAGGCTAGAAGATCACTTGAACCCAAGAGTTTGAGGTTGTTGTGAACTTGATGTGATGGTACTCTACCATGGGAGACAAAGTAAGATTCTGCTTTAAAAAAACAAAAAACAAAGGCAAAGTAACCAATTCAGCCCCTATAATCCAAATCACTTTTTTTTTTCGGTGGCCTGGATACTTCAGGAGGTAATATTTCTCTTCCCTAATCATCCCAAGGTCAGGTAGCAGACAATTAAGGCTAGCTAGCTCCTTTGCCCTAAAGCCTCAGTCTTCAGCTGTTTACCTTGCCCTGCCCTTCCTGCAGAAACTCCAATAAAGAATATGGCTTAAAGTTTTTCCTCCTCTCTTATTTGTGCCTCTTGACCACTGGGCACTTTCTCATGTGGCACCGAGTGGCATGGTGCTCATATTATCTTGCCACTATAGGTAATAAATTCTCCTGTCATTGACTTTAACTTCTCTGTGTTGGGTCTTAGACACCTCTACAAATTAAAATCTGCCTGTAGCTCAGCAGCTAGGGTGCCAACCACATACACCAGAGCTGGCAGGTTTGAACCCAGCCCAGGCCTGCCAAATACAGTGGCAACTACAACAACAACAAAAATAGCTGGATATTGTGGTGGGCACCTGTAGTCCCAGCTACTTGGGAGGCTGAGGCAAGAGAATCGCTTAAGCACAAGAGTTTGAGGTTGCTTTGAGCTGTGATGTCATAGCACCCTACCGAGGGTGACACCATCAGACTCTGTCTAAAGAAAAAAATCCTATGCATATGTCTTAAAACAGTAAAGGGGAAGCCCCCTTGCATATACATCAAGGAATGAGTCCACAGTGTTGCTCTGAGGATGAGGGAACTGCAATCAGAGTAAGGAAAGGCTGGCAATACTGGGCCTCTAAAGATCACAAAATGGGGAGGGTTCACCAAACAAAGGACATAAAGATGAGGTACAGGACATGGAAGAGAGGCAGGGTCTCCAATTTACTTCTCTGCCAGAGTCTTTGAGAAGACCTTGTCAGCTTGTGTCACACACTTAGTGTGCTTAAGGTGGGTAGTATCCAGGCCCAGGAAAATCCAATTATAACTGAGCAGGGGATTCCAACTGTGTTCATGGAATATTTAATATGTGTACATGTCCTGACACATCACGAATCAGTCAGTATTGGAAAATATAGTAGAGAGGGTAGTATAGAGGAGTAGGTGACATGCAGAGCACATACGTATGGGGGAGTATGAGGTTGGACATCACAGATGAAACAACAAGCCAGCAAAGTGTCAAGTAAGGGTAAGAAAAGGTTAAAAAAAAGGTGTGTTTAGTGGTATTAGCACCAAAATTTTAGTGGACACAGGACAGGTTCCTGGTATGACTAGAAAATAGCCTGGATGTCAAACCCTGTCCCAATTGCTACTTAGCAAAGCCAAGCATCCTCTGAGGTTACATTGCCATTTTCACCCTGTGAAGCAACCAGGAGTCTCCGGACACCTCTAGGTGTACCACTCCATGAGATCTGCAGGAAACAAGTCCTGAGGGACAAGAAAGGACAGGTGAGTGTCTAGCACTGGCCCAGAGTAAGTGAGCTCAACTGAGACCACAGGAAAGAAAATATGGGGCAGTGCCTGTGGCTCAAAGAGTAGGGTGCTGGCCCCATATTCCAGAGATGGTGGGTTCAAACCCAGCTCTGGCCAAAAAAAAAAAAAAGAAAATTAATATCACACAGATCACTGAAGGAGGTTCTGGCAACATGACATGGTCTGTGTAAATACTGACAAAAAAAAAAAATGCCTGCATATTGCTGACATAGTCAGCCACAGGAAATACATTTTTTTTTTTTTTTTGCAGTTTTTGGCCGGGGCTGGGTTTGAATCCACCACCTCTGGTATATGTGCCCAGCGCCCTACTCCTTTGAGCCATAGGCGCCGCCCAATACATGTATCATTTAAAGGAGGCAGAACTTGGGACAAAGTGCCATAGATCTGGACATAGTAACCCAAAAGAGGAGATGCATTAACCCAAGGTATCTGACATCCAAACCTTTCTCTGCATGCTTTGGTACAAGGGTAGTGAAGGCTGCTCAGGGAGTGAATGCAGCTCATTCCTGACATCAGAGCACATATGGCAAGACAGTGGGAAGTCAGCAGAGCCATCATCTGGTTCTAGACAGGACAGATCTGCCACTAAGGAAAAAGCAGAGAGACAGCGACCAGGACACTGAGGTAGGTGTTAGGGCCTTACCCAGCGAGGTTATAAGTGCAAAGTTCTCCAGCATCACATCGTGGTACAGGAGCCTCTGAGCCTCATCAAGTAGCCCCCACTCTTCCTGGGAGAAGTAAATGGCCACGTCCTCAAAGGTCACAGAGCCCTGCCATGATGGGGACAGATCTTGCCATAATGAGATTCTCTCCTACACCCGTGAGTTCATCCCACCACCCATCCTTCCCCTGATCATCCTTGTCCTTAATCTCCACCTCAGAGGAGTGACTGGGGTACTAATTCCTGCCCTTTTCTCATGGTCTCATTGGTCACTGTGTCCTACCACAGCACCAGTAGGCAGGTAGATCAGAAGATGCCATCTAAATCTGGGCTTGGCATGTAGGGCTGGATCCCTCTTATCAGACAATTTTCCTGGAGTTCCTGGGACTGTGCTTCTTAGACACAAACAAACATGGCTTCACCCATCATTCTTATGTTCTGAATGCCACAACCATAAGTCCTTTATTGTGTACTCCCTCTCCATGTGCACATCACTCTTTGGCACACTATCTCACACAGTCTCACTCACACAGATACTTCTCTCCCATTCCCCACACCAAAGGCATCTCCCTGGCCTGTCCATGTTACTCAGAACAAGACATCCAGGAAGTGCTTGGCAAACTGAAATGGGATCCAGGATTACAAAGACCTCAGGTGCCCTACCTCCTGCCAGAGGCAGACTCCACCCTGCTCCAAAGGCCTCACTGATTGACCCTGTTTTTTATTTCAACTTCTAAACCCCATGTAAAACTCAGACACCCTGAGCCTTCTTCCACTTGTTTAGTGGCATTAGCACCAAAATTCTAGTGGACACAGGACAGGTTCCTGATATGATTAGAAAATAGGCTGGATGTCAAGCCCTGCCAGAGAATTTTAGCTGTGAATGCTGGTAGCCCACTTATGCTGCACTTACAACCTCTGTACAGTTGCAGCCTTCTTCTCCTGCTAACCCTTATTTAAAGCCTGCCCCAGAGGCCCTCTACCTTAGGCCCAGTGACTCTCCCAGATGACCACTTATTTCCCTAAAATTACCTACTTAATTGACTGAAACTTCCCAGGTACACCTGGTGTATTACTACAAAATTCTGGTAGATCCAAAGTGTGCTTAGTAACCTTAGTCCTGGCCTCAGTGTCATCTTGGCCTTCACATTGATCTCATGCCACGCCTCCCTTAGAGCCTTGGCCATTTGCCAGATCATTCTTACTCTCATACCCTACCCATGGATACTTCTCCCCTATACCAGTCTTTGAGATTCCCACCTCAACCACCCAGGCACCCAAGCATAAGGTCCAGTAGTGACCCTCAACCTCCCTTTCCTGCACTGCTAACAGTATTGTGAGAGTAAACAGGCTTTCTCTTCCTAATTGTGACCCAAGCTATGTCACTATACAAATACTGGCCACAAAATGTCTTTTTTTTGAGACCGAGTCTCACTCTGTTGCCCTCGGTAGAGTGCTGTGGTGTCACAGCTCATAGCAACTTCAAACTCTTGGGCTTAAGCTATTCTCTTGCCTCAGTCTCCCAAGTAGCTGGGACTACAGGCACCTGCCACAGCCCCCAGCTATTTTTTGTTGCAGTTGTCATTGTTTGGCTGGCTCAGGCTAGGTTCAAACCCGCCAGCCTCAGTGTATGTGGCTCGTGCTGTAACCACCGTGCTACAGGCACCGAGCCGTGGCCACAGCTTTTTAATGTCCCATCTTCAATCTCTCCCCACAGTTCTAGTCCTATCTGGTCAACTGATCACTTTATATATAAACTAACTTATTTGGAACATCTGACTCTAAAAATACCCCAAAACAAAATTTCTGTTATCACCAATATTTGACCCACTACCAACTTTACAATCTTGGTTAGTGAAGCTTCCATACTTCTAGCAACTAAGCCTAAATACTCTGCTTTCACCCCTGACTCCTACTTTTCTATAATATCTCTCACCTTGAACATCTAAAAATCTGGGCTTCCTTTTGTAGTTCTAACTACTCAGAAGCATCACTTGAGCCTAGGAGTTCAAGGCTTCAGCAAGCTCTTATCATGCCCATTGTGCTCCAGAAGGACGACACAGACCTCATCTCTATTAAAAAAAAAAAAAAAGACCAAAAGAATAAAATGAAACTCTAGCCTTACCTACTTAAAATAAAAGCTGATCTAGGCAGCACCCGTAGCTCAGTGGATAAGGCGCTGGCCACATACACAGAGGCTGGAAGGTTTGAACCCAGCCTG
Organism: Galagoides demidoff; assembly: GCA_963574575.1. Taxonomy (NCBI): domain Eukaryota; kingdom Metazoa; phylum Chordata; class Mammalia; order Primates; family Galagidae; genus Galagoides; species Galagoides demidoff. The sequence goes on from CAUYQV010055765.1 coordinate 20,582, forward strand.
GGCCAGCTAAAACAATGACAACTGCAACAACAACAACAACAACAAATAGCCAGGCTTTGTAGTAGGCACCTATCGTCTCAGTTACTTGGGAGGCTGAGGCAAGAGAATCGCTTAAACCCAAGAATTTGAGGTTGCTGTGAGCTGTGATACCATGGCACTCTACCCAGGGTGACAGCTTGATACTGTCTCAAGAAAAAAACAGAGAGAGAGAAAGAAAGAAAACAAACAAAACAAAAAACTGATCTAGAATCAGTTACTTCTACTACCTCAGTAGCCACCACTCTGGTCTAACCATCATTAACAGTCCCCTGGGCTACTGCAGCAGACTTCTCTTCAGTCTTCCTATCCCAATTTTTGATACTCAGTCTTTCCACAAACTCCCATTGCTCACTTCATACTAGTAGACACCCAACATCTGACAACTATTCCTTATTTGACTTCTGCACCCCAGCTCTCAGTTCCCATTAAAAAAAAAAACAAAAAAAACTTATGCTTCCCTAAACCAGCTCAGTCTTACCTGCAAGCATATGCTTGTGTAGTATCTAAGATTGGGACACCTGTGTTCCTTACTTTACTAGTTTCCAGTAATGGGAGCCACTCTATACAGCCCCCAGCCTGGATGTACAACCCTACACTGATATTTGCTCAGGGTCCCTTGGCCCAAAGACTGGAAGAATGCCATGGGATGAGTCCCAAAAAATAATTCCAGATACAAACGCCAGTTTGTCAGCAACACTGAATGCCTGAAACACTCTCCACTCACCTGTGTGAAGCCCATAAACGCTTCTGTAGTCATGGGAACCTGTGGGAAGAGGAAGGCTGTGAGAGACTGGTGACCAAAGTGGGGGTTCCATGGGAACAGGATTCCTTGTTCCCTGCCCAGCCCTGGAGCCAAGTGACCTGGGCATGAATGCATTACCAGTGCTCCTCCATCCTCCAATCCTCACTCTTAACTTGCTTAGTGACTTTCCACAAGAACCTCTGGGTGCCTCTCTATTATACCATCCCTTTTCCAGGCTGGTCTAACTCCGAGCAGCTTTTGGAAAACTTGGAATAACCTAATTCAGAATATGTGCTTCTTTCGTTCACGACCTTCCTTCCATGGGTTCCAGCATCCAGAGAATTCTAGTCGTGAACGCTGTTAGCCCAATCGTCCCAGCGAGATTTTTGCACAAACCGATCCCTCTGCCTAACACACTTTCCCATACTCCATGACACTAACTTTGGAAATGGGGACTCCACCCACAAGCTCTTTGCTGACAGTAGCAACGTCAGCTGGAGCCCTCCAGCTGGGCTTTAGGATTTGGTTGGGGGAGGACTAGTGAAGCCCAGAGACGCAGCACTTACCTGAGTCAGGTCCCTCAGCGCGGCCGCCGCCATCGGTCTGGTGGGCAGATAGGAGTCAGGAGTGGCGAGCAACCCCGGCGGGGTCACCACCACTGCAGACCCACCAGCTGCTATTCAGCGGGGCCGACCCCTGTTCTGAAGTCCGACTCAACGCCCCTAACCAACGCCAGGACAGTCAGAGAACCACCGAAACGACTGCCCCAGGAGAGATGCCGGAAGTCCCGCCTCACAGTTTGGAAGAAGCGCGGGGGCGGGGCGGGGGAATAGCCGGATCTTGAGCGTTCATAGGCTCCGTGTCTTTAGGCACTTGGCGCATAGCTTTAAGGGTAATGTAGTTCTCAAGGCTCCGCGGGTCCCCAGCGCTCTCCCAGGGATTTACCTGGAACAAAGCTCAGGAGGGTCTACCTGAGGAGTTGGGAAAAGGCGTCTGCAACCTCGAGAGCAGGGGAGCCGCTTTGCCTCTTTTTAAGGGCGCCACTGGACGATTTCCAGACAGTTCTGTTTGTGCCTAAGCACCCAGTTGCTTAGCAGCGAGTCTTCGGACTCATCCGGCTCAGATACTTTCAGAACCTACACAGCTGCCCCCCAAACTGCGGGCCCAACAGTAACGCTCATTCCCACAGAGTTTAGCGTGCGAGCGACGCCCTCGGGTGCGAAGGTGCTACTGCTCTTGCGCTGGCTGCTGAGTCCGTGGCGGGCGCTGCACTGGATTCGATCAGGGACGATAGAAAAGTCCCAGCCGGGTCAGCTTCGGGCCAGCGCATCCAGGGATCACAGGAGCGGATTGACCCCCATGGGGGGGGGTCCCCCTCTGCCGGCAGGCACCGACGGGGAGACCTCCTGGCGCGGGGCTGATTGGGTCGCGCTCTCCGAAGGGACAGCAAGGAAGGGGACCAGACAGTTGCGGCTTAGGGTGAGGGAACCGTAGCAGGGGGTGCCGGCCTCTGGAACCAGAAGGTAAGGAGGTGTAGGAACTGATACCCCTAGAGGGTGTCCGCACCCCTGTGCAGGCCTTCAAGAGAGTCGCTACCGGCGGAGCCCTGGCCACTCGCTTATGGGGTGAGTGTGGGCTTCCCGAAGGGGACTAAGAACCTTCCCGCTCCATGGTTCTAGGGTCTCCACAGCTCCCCGTAGGGCGCGAGTCCGAGGGACCTCGTTCTGATCCCCACAAGCTGCCGCTCCGGGGCGCCCTCCAGCTGGTGCTGAGAATGCCCCGGCAGGTGTGCAGGAGGCCGAGTAGGAGAAAGTCCCCAGTGGGTCCCGGGTTCATAGGCGACCCTTCCGGACGCGGTTCTCGGCTGGAAGCTCCGAAACTCGGGGAGTGGGAGGGGATTCAGGGAAGAAAGAAGAAAGGAACTTTCTGGCGCCCGGACCTGACGCGGGACTCGGTGCCTTCCTTGGGTCCCTGCTTGGTCCCTCCCAGGAAGGGGCCTCCTGTAGGTGCCCTTATGAGTCCCGGACCAGGTGAGGACCGTCTCCTCCCCAGTTTCCCTCACTCCTGCCGAGACCATCCCGCGACCAGCACTCAAAGTTGTCCCTCACCGCAGCCTCCCCAGGCTGACCCAGCTCCAGAACAGGGAGTCCTGCGCGGCAGCTTGGGAAGCTGTGGGAACTGCATTACCCATAACGTCCCGCGCGGAGTATAAGGTGCAGAGCCAATGAGCACTCAGAAAAGGTATCCGTGTTTGGATACCCTCGCAGAGTGGGGGTGGGACTTCCTTTTAGCTGCAGCTGTAGTCTTTTTAGCGCGTAGTGGGTGGGTCTTCTACGTCCCAGCTTCGGGAGCTAGGACTTCAGGTCAAGCTGACGATACTAAGAAGGCGCAAGGGTTGGGGTCGTCCCCACTGCACGCCGGCTGCTCTGAGGGTTGGCAGCGGTGGCGACAGCCTTGCCCACGTACCCCTTTCCTCCCGTCCTGGTCGCCACCACTCCCCGCTCCTCTGCGTTCTAAATCTGCAGGTGGCTTCACTCAGGGACCCTGCTGAGGTGAGTGCCGGTTCCCAGGATCTCACTTGAAGATACTAACTTGAAGAAAACACTATCACAGACATTTTAAAGGTCTCATATTTCCTCTAGAAGGGTCTAGAACGCACTGCGCTACACCTAGACGGGACCCCAGGGTCTCACTTGCCCTCACCGCACTCAAGTCGTAAAGCCCCAAATGAGGGAGCTTGCTGACGTCCCTGCAGCCGAGACCCCTAGGTCCGGGACAGTTAGGCGCTCAAAGAGCGGCTCCTCATCAACAGCCGGCATGATGAGGTGTGGGACGCCGTGACAGAGGTTTTACCTTCATGCTCAGGTTGTTGGGAGCCATGAGACTTTGTGAATAGAAGATGCACGTTGTTTGAGTTAGACTTGTCATGGTTTTCCAAAAGCCGATCAGAACTAGAACAGCCAGGAAAGGGGGTGATAACTCTAAGGCCTAGGAAGGTTGAGTCCTCATGCAGCATTCCGCAGCAGACAAGACTCAGCACTGAGGAGTGAGACCTAGTCATTTCAGGAACACTTAACTCCAGGGAAACAGGAAGGCCTGAGCCTGTGGAGCCCCAACACTGGTTACTTCTCTCTCACAACCTTCCTTTTCCCACAGATTTCCATGACTACAGAAGCACTTATGGACTATACCAAGGTGAGCAGAGAATGTTCCAGGGCCTCACTGGTGTGAGCTCACCCTTTGTATCTAGAATTCTGTCCTGGGACTCTTGATCTGCTGCCCTTTTACTCCTTGAGAACCTGAAAAAAAACCCAGGCCAAAAGTTGTATAATAAATCCAGGCTAGGTATTATAGAGTGGTTTCTGAGGGTGGCGACCAAAGGAGTAAGATGAAGGTTATTCCTAGCATAGGTCCTAGAATTGCAAATGCTTGGAAGTGTGTCTGAGGTGACTCAGGGACCATAGGTTTTCTTTGTTTCTCTTGGGAAGTTAGAGTAGTGGCAGAAGTTAGGCCTAGAATGGTGCTGTGAGAAGTCAGATGTCAATTCCCCAAGTAATGAGAGCATTGGGAAGTTTGGAGCAGAACAGCAAGGTGATCTGACCCTAGTCTTCACCAGGCTCCCTGTTACTACAGCAAAGAGAACAGACTGGGTGTGAATCAGGTGATAGAAAGTTAAGGCTCGGTGCCTGTGGCTCAAGTGGCTATGGTGCCAGCCACATATACCTAAGGTGGCGGGTTTGAATCCAGCCCGGGCCCTCCAAAACGACAATGACAGCTGCAACCAAAAAAATAGCCAGATGTGGCTCGGCGCCTGTGGCTCAATCAGCTAAGGTGCCAGCCACGTACACCTAAGGTGGCGGGTTCGAATCCCCAGCCCTGGGCCCACCAAACAACAATGATGGCTGCAACCAAAAAATGGCCGGGTGTTGTGGCAGGCGCCTGTGGTCCCAGCTACTTGGGAGGCGGAGGCAGGACACTCGCTTGAGCCCAGGAGTTGGAGGTTGCTATGAGCTGTG
>CAUYQV010055766.1:0-12801 GCA_963574575.1 Galagoides demidoff
CCTGTGGCTCAATCGGCTAAGGCGCCAGCCACGTACACCTAAGGTGGCAGGTTCGAATCCCCAGCCCGGGCCCGCCAAACAACAATGATGGCTGCAACCAAAAAATGGCCAGGTGTTGTGGCGGGCGCCTGTGGTCCCAGCTACTTGGAAGGTGGAGGCAGGGGACTCGCTTGAGCCCAGGAGTTGGAGGTTGCTATGAGCTGTGATGCCATGGCACTCTACCCAGGGGGATAGCTTGAGGCTCCGTCTCAAAAAAAAAAAAAAATGAGGGACTCTATCTATAAACAAATTCAAATCATGATCTTGTTATTTGTACCCTTGCATTAACCTAAAATTTAAAAAAAAAGACTTTACCCAAACACAAGCAATGTAACCTAATTGTATGTACCCTATATTAACCAAAAAACAAATAATAAAAAATAGAAAAAAATAAAAATAAAAAGTGTCAAATATGCCCCAAATATTTTCCATCCATGGGCAAAAGATTCAAACCTTCCCTGTTCAAAATTTTCCACCCATGTACAAAAGATTCAAACCTTCCCTGTTCAAAAGATTCCATCCATGTGCAAAAGATTCAAACCTTCCCTGTTCAAAAATTTCCATCCATGTGCAAAAGATTCAAACCTTCCCTGTCAATATTTTCCATCCATGTGCAAAAGATTCAAACCTTCCCTGTTCAAAAATTTCCATCCATTGCAAAAGATTCAAACCTTCCCTGTCAATATTTTCCATCTATGTGCAAAAGATTCAAACTTTCCTTGTTCAAAAAAGGAAGTCAGAACCATCCCAAAAAAGGATGCAAAATTAAGTATTAATTGTCAATGTGCAGTTGAAGTACAGCTCCTCTTCTTTCCCCAAAGAGTTATTTTGTATTGTTGGTGAATTCAAAGTGCAGAACTGATTATTATGAGTTGCTCTCCAAAAGGTGTACATTGATTTTGTATCCTGCAACTTTACTGAATTTGTTTTTCAGTTGAAATAGTTTTTGGGTGGAATCTTTAGGTTCTTTTAAGTACGAGATCATGTCATTTGTGCACAAGGGTAATTTCATTTCTTCCTTTCTGTTTTGGATGCCATTCACTTCTTTCTCTTGCTTAATTTCTCTGGCCAGCACTTCCAGGATTATGTTGAATAAAAGTGGTGAAAGCAGGCATCCTTGTCTTCTTCCAGAACTTACAGGAAAGACCTCCAATTTTTCCCAGTTCAGTACTATGTGAGCAGTAAATTTGTCACATATGACCTTTAAATGTTGAGGTATGTTCCTTCCATACCCAGTTTGATGAGGGTTTTCGTCATAAATCAACGTTGGACATTATTGAATGTTCTGGGGGCATCCACTGAAATAATGATGTTTTTTCCTTCCTTCTGTTAATGTGATATTATTTATTGATTTTCCTAGGTTGAACCATCCTTGTATCCTTAAGATGAATGCCACTTGATCATGGTGAGTGATATTTTTAATGTGATATTCAATTCCCTTTGCTAGCATTTTGCTGAGTATTTTTGCATCTATGTTGAACAGAGATACTGGTCTACAGTTTTCCTTTTTTATCATGTCCTTGCTCAGGCAATCTTATTCCTTGCCTCAGCCTTCTAAGTAGGTAGAACTTTGGGCACCAGGCCACCATATCTCTGGCTAGTTTTTCTTTCTTTCTTTTTTTTTTTCCTTCTTATTCTTTTTTTCTTTTCTTTTCTTTTTTTTTTTTTTTTTGAGACAGACTCTCACTTTGTCTCCCTTAGTAGAATGCCCTGGCGTCATAGCTCACAGCAACCTCAAACTCTTGGTGTCAAACAATCCTCTTGCCTCAGTTTTTCATTTTTAGTGGAGATGGGGGGGTCTCACTTTGCTCAGGCTGGTCTCAAACTCGTGAGCTCAAGTGATCCACCTGTCCTGGCCTTCCAGAGTGCTAGGATTACAACCATGAGCTACCCCACCTAGCCGTTACCCATCTCTTAGTAGGTTGCTGTAGACATTGTTGGTTGTGATAGATTTCTCTCTTTCAGGCTTCATACTAGAGTTACAAGAGGATTGCACACCCAAATAATGGTATTAAGTTTTTTTTTTTTTTTTGAGACGGAGCCTCAAGCTATCCCCCTGGGTAGAGTGCCATGGCATCACAGCTCATAGCAACCTCCAACTCCTGGGTTCAAGAGAGTCTCCTGCCTCAGCCTCCCAAGTAGCAGGGACCACAGGCGCCCACCACAACGCCCGGCCATTTTTTGGTTGCAGCCATCATTGTTGTTTGGCGGGCCCAGGTTGGGGATTTGAACCCGCCACCTTAGGTGTATGTGGCTGGCGCCTTAGCCGATTGAGCCACAGGCGCCGAGCCAATGGTATTAAGTATTCTTGGTTTGTCTGTGTATTTAATTTTACCAGTGAGTTTTATGCCTTTAAATGTTTTTGTTTATTGTTAGTGTTTTTTCTCTGACAATGAAGAACTACTTTTAGTACTTTTTGTAAGACATGTCTAGTGGTGGTGAATTCTCTCAACTTTTCTTTGTCCAGGAAAAATTTTATCTCTCCTTCATAATTTAAGTATAACTTTGTTTTGTATACAGTATTCTTGGATGGCAGATTTTTTTTCTTTCAGCTCTTTGAAAATGCTGTTCCATTCTCTCATGGCCTGTATGGTTTCCCTTGAGAGGTGTGTTGCCAGACAAATTGGTGCTCCTTTATAGGTTATTTGCTTCTTTACTCTTGCTGCTTTTAAGAACCTCTCTTTGTTCTTAACCTTTGAGAGTTTACTTATTATATGCCTTGGAGTAGTCTTCATTGGAAGAAATCTGTTTGGTTTTCTCTGACCTTCTCAAATTTGATATATCTTTCTCAAGTCTTAGAAACTTTCCATTATTATTGCTTTAAAACAGGGTCTCACTATGTTGCCCTCAGTAGAGTGCCATGGTGTCACAGCTCACAGCAACCTCAAACTCTTGGGTTTAAGTGGTTCTTTTGCTTGAGCCTCCTGAGTAGCTGGGCCTACAGGTGCCTGCCACAATGCCCAGCTATTTTTTGGTTGATTTGTCATTGTTGTTTAGCAGGCCCAGGCCGGGCTCGAACCCACCACCTTCTGTGTATGTGGCCAGTGCCCTATGCACTGAGCTAAGGGCACCAAGCCATTCTTTCAGTTAATTTTCTACCCCTTGCTCTTGCTCAGCTCCCTGTTGAACACCAATAACTCTTAAATTTGGTCTTTTTTTTTTTTTTCTTTGGAGACAGAGCCTCAAGCTATCCCCCTGGGTAGAGTGCCATGGCATCACAGCTCATAGCAACCTCCAACTCCTGGGCTCAAGCGAGTCTCCTGTCTCAGCCTCCCAAGTAGCAGGGACTACAGGCGCCCTCCACAACGCCCGGCCATTTTTTGGTTGCAGCCATCATTGTTGTTTGGCGGGCCCAGGCTGGGGATTTGAACCCGCCACCTTAGGTGTATGTGGCTGGCACCTTAGCTGCTTGAGCCACAGGCGCCAAGCCTTAAATTTGGTCTTTTGAGGTAGTATTCTGTATCTTGTAGGCAGTCTTCATTCCCTGCCATTCATTTTTCTTTTTTCCCCTCTGACTGTGTATTTTCAAATAGTCTGTTTTTGAGATCATTGATCCATTTTATTGTTGTAAACATCTCATGGATTATCCAATTCAGCAATGTACTTCTTGATTCCAACATTTCTGTTTGATTTTTTTTTTCATTTTAATTTCTGGTAAATTTCTCTAATAAATTTCTGAATTGCCTTTCCATATCATCTTGTGGGTCACTGAATTTCCTTAAAACTGCTGTTTTAAATTCTTGGTCAGAGAGCTTGCATATTGCTGTCTCTTTAGAGTCAGTCACTGGTCCCTTGTTTTGCTTAGGGATATCATGGCTCTCTATTTGGTGTTGCTTTTGCTGGATGTATGTATATGTCTTTGCACTGAAAGATTATTTATTCCAGTCTTCTCTCTCTGGCTTGTTTAGGCTTTTATTGAACATATTTGCTTAGAGATTCCTTACTGCTAGGTCACTGCCTCCTTTTAGGTGATACCTTAATCCCAGGTTCTCCCTGTCTGTAACAAATAGTTCCCAAAGGGAATATCCCAACAGTATTAGAAGGCTGGCTTAGGGGTCATGGCCCAGATAACCTATGGACTATACCTCCTAGAGTAGCTGCTGCTGAGCAGCCCCTCTTGTTTGGCATCTCCTTGCAGAGCAGAGTTTCCAGGGTTAGAGTCCTTCCTCTCCTTTTGTCTCTGTCTATCCTAAGGGATACTTCTCCCTTCAGGTACTCACAGTGTTTCTTGGCCATTAAGGCAGGGACAGGTCCCTGTCAGGAAGCCTAAGATGATAGAGAAGTTGGTTGTCCACTTCAGTCTCATTTTTTCCAGTGTAGAAATTGTTGTGGGGTGGGGGTGGAGCTAATGCAGCCACACACAAACCCTTTTCCCTTTCTCTTCTTCCTCTTCTTGTAAGTCAAAGACATAAAGGATCTAGCTAACCCCACCTCCCAGAAGTTTGAGCCAAAAGAGCCTAACCTGACAGGCAAACTGTGGATGTGCCCACCAGCCACAGCCTCATATAAAACTGGTCTCTAACTGTCCCCCAGGTGCAGATGCCATCTTCACACTGCCAGGGAGATAACCTTTTCCTTTCAATGAACCTGGCCTGAACATCTCTGTAGCCTGGTCCCTGAGTGCCATCATTTATACATTTCAGAAACTATGAGTTGAAAGGAAATATTCTGCTGGCTTGTTGCTAGGCAGAATGGGAGGAGAAGTATTATGAATGTAGAAATCCAATTCTCTTATTTTCTATCCAGAGTTTTTTCACTTCTCCATGGCCCTGGAACTGTTTCATCCTCACATTTTATTTCTGGGATATTGCTGGTGTATTTGTTCAGGGTTTTCAGGGGGAAGGAGGTAAAGCCAGTTTACTTCTACATTTCTTCTACAGAAGAAATGTTTACTTCTACATTTGGGAAACAGAAGTCCCACATTTAATATGATTATTGATGTGGTTGGGTTTAACTTTATCATCTGCTAGACTGGGAACTGGAAATATGCTAAACTTCTTAGATCTAAGAGTGTATAATTTTCATAAGTTTTGGAAAATTTGTCTATTATTTCTTCAAATATTGTTGGTCCTCACCCCTCTCCTTTGGATCTTTTATTTATAGGTGACCAAAAATATATAGTTGTGGTAGTTATTTCACAACTGAATACTCTTTTTGAATTTTAATTTGTTTTCATGTATGTTTCATTTTTGATAATTTTTATTGATGGGTCCTCAAGTTTACTAATCATTTCTGTGGCAACATCTAATTTGCCATTAATCCAATTCAAACTGTTTTTATCTCAGACATTATAGTCTTCATCTATAAAAATACTAGTTGTTATTTTTTTTTTTACATTTTCTCTTTCCATCATTTATTTAACTTTTTAAAATTCAGAATAAAATTCTAACATGCATGTGAATTTTGGTGCCTTTTTTTGATTGGTCAATTTTTCTCATTATCATTATTTTTCTCTTTCTAAATCTGACAGAGTCCCTAACTCTAACCAGTCAGTTTATGGGAAAATAAAGAAGTAGAGGCACATGTAAAAAAAAAAAAAACTACACAGGGATGCAATCAACAAAATGCAGAAGGTGGGAAACTTCCTAAGACAAACCATCCTTTTCTTCTACATATAAATAGCAAAGAAATAAAAAAGTTTAAGACATTTTAACTAAACATAATATAAGGGCCTTGTTTGGATTCTGACTTGAAGAAATAAACTAAAACATTTATAGCTGTGTGCAATGGTTCATGCCTACAGTCCTAGCACTCTGGAAGGCCAAGGCCAAGGATTACCTGAACTTAGAAGTTCAGAGATCAACAGGAGCAAGAGCAAGATCCCATCTCTACTAAAAAAGTAAACAAACTAGCCAATTGTCATGGTGGGTTTCTGTTGTCCCAAGTACTTGGGAGTCTGAGTCAAGGAGATCACTGGAACCCAGGAGTTTGAGGTTGCTGTGAGCTATGAAGCCAAGGTACTCTAGGGTGAGAGAGTGAGACTCTGTCTGGAAAAATAAATAAATAAAACATTTATCAGAAAGCTGAGAAAATTTGAACACTGCCTAGATATTAAGCAATTATTAATTTAAAAGATATTTTAATGATTTTGCCATTGTTTTTAAAAATAGATATCACTGGCGGGGTACGGTAGCTCATGCCTGTAATAATAGCATTCTGGGAGGCTGAGGCAGGTGGATTGCTTGAGCTCATGAGTTTGAGACTAATCTGAGCAAGAGTTAGACCCTGTCTTTACTAAAAATAGAAAAGAAAAACTAGCCAGGCATTGTGGCAAGCATCTATAGTCCCAGCTACTTAGGAGGGTGAGGCAAGAGAATCACTTGAGCCCAGGAGTTTGAGGTTGCTGTGAGCTATGACACCATGGTACTCTACCCAGGGCAACTGAGTGAGACTGTCTCAAAAAGAAAAATACAAAATAGGCTTTATCATTTAGAGATGCATAGTTTAGTATTTATGAGTGAACTAATATGCTGCATGTGATTTGCTTCAAAATAATCCAGGGAGGGAAACAGAAGCTGAGGGAACAGATGGAACAAATTAACCATGAGATGATAATTGTTGAAGCTGAATAATAGGTACATAGTAGTTCATTATGTTATTTTGTCTACCTTTGCAATTTTTTCTTTTATAATGAAACATATTCAGATGTTCTCTTCTCTGACGAGACTTGCCCTACTCTGTTTTTAGCTCTAGTGGAATTAATTGTGTTCATGACTGTTCCCCTACCATTGTAATAAATTCTCATTTATTTCCAAATCTTTCCCCTTTTTTGACCACAGCCCCCTTAAGATCAAAGGTTATATCTTATTTATGTTACATTCTGTGTATTCCTACCACCTACCACAGAGGTTGGGTGCTCAATTGTTGTGAATTAACCATTCTCTAGTCACAATCCACCAAGGTGCTCTTGACAGAGAGGCTAACTCCATTGTATTAAATCAGATTTCCAGTCAAACATTATGTCTTTTATGCATTCAAGTTATAATGCATATAACTGTAAGGCAAAAGAGCCAAAGGAGTCCTAATGTAAAAACTCAGGCAATAAATTGTCAAGACAAACCAGGAATCCAGGATGGTAGGGTAAGCAGTATTGAAATCATTTTATGGTTCATTATGTACTTCACCTTCTTACCAGCATGCATTGCACTGTGACCTTTGCAAAGCCCTGTCCCGCCTCACCTTTCTCACAGAATTGCTGTGTCTCACATAAGATGTCATATGCCTGTGAAAGGGGTTTTACAATGGAAAAGCAGTACAAAGTTGAAAGTATAATGAACTATTTCTTTACAAGGCATCTCACTGAGCATACACATATCACTTTAGCATCAAAAGGATTGACCTTAGGTGGAATTGTTCAGTAGACAAAGCCTATTTGGGGATATTTTACATATTTTTTTCTTTCCTTGTGCCTTACACACACATGTATATATGTATGCATAAGTCTGTGTGTATGTATCAAACACACATATGGGCACCTAGAACGTGGTATGTGCCTGGTGCTTGTGTTAGGTGCTGGTGACAACACTGAGAAGTATAGATATCCCAGGTGCCTACGACATATCCTCACAGCCCTAATCCTTGCCTGTTTTTAATCTTTACATACTTCCCATCCTGCACCCCTAGATGCTCCTTACTCATGCTATTCAATCTTCCGATTGACTTATTTATTATTATATGCATATATATTGATTGATTGATCTTTTCAATTAAAAATTTTACAAGAACTCTTAATTGGGAGTTCCTAATTCCAGGGAAATGTCTATATTACAAATATATTTTTGGAGAGGATATTTAAGTTCTTGTGTGGCAGATGGAAGAAGGACAATTTGGGGAGGCCCTCCCAGGCTATGCCCTCACAATTATTATTATTATTATTTTGTAGAGACAGAATCTCACAATTATTGACAAGGGTTTGTTTTAAGATAGACCATTTTACAAGGTGTTAAATTGGAGAAGTGATTATAAGGGTGTGTGTCCCAGAATAATCCACTAAACGCTGCGTTTATTTACATGGCTTTCTGTATTTGCGTTATATTTGACAATAACAACTAAAAGTAAATATCTCTTCTTTCAAAATTCACACAACTTTTTGAGCTCAGTGAAATGAGGTGCTGGTGTGGGCCACTGGGAACATCGGAATGGTTGAGTGTCAGCAGCAAGGACAAAATAATGACGAGAACAACAATGATGATGACCATAACTAAAAATCCGGTCGACAGACTCGCAGCCGTCAAATAGTAATAATCATTACTAATCGCGTCCCGGCAGGGTCGCCTACAAGGGACTGCACCAGCGGTGGCAGCCGCGGCTATCGCGACGTCCCTGGTGGCCCCCTTCCAGCCTTGGTCACCGGAGAGGGGCGGAGCCTGGAGGGCGGGGCTTCAGGGGGCGGGGCGCCGAGCCCGCCGCGGAGCGCGGGGAGGAGGTGTGGAGGAGGGGGCCGGCGGGCGGCTGGGCGGGGCGCGCTGGGGCCTCGGCTCCACACAAGACACGTTCGTAGCTCCAGAGCCCGCGCCGAGGGGAACCCTGGAGACCAGCGTCGCGCGAGAGCCTGGTCTGCAGTCTGAGGAGGAGCCGCGGGCGCGGAGGTAGGCGCGGGGACACCCGCTGCGAGGCCTGGAGCCCTCTGCTCTGGCGGCCCCGGCCTGAGAGGGTGGTGAGACCGGGGGGCGGCGCGCGGAGGCCGGGGCGGGCGGGGCCGGGCCTGGGGGCGGGGACCGGCCTGGCCGAAGGGGCCTCGCGGAGCCGACAGGGCTGGGGAAGTCGGGATTCCCGGCGGTACGGCTGTCTGCACTCCCGGCCGGGTCTCGGGTGTGGAAAACGCCTGTCTGGGGGCGCCCGCGGAGCAGGCGAGGCGGGGGGCGGCCTGGGCCCTCCCACTCTGGGGGGTTCCTAGGCCAGTTCGCTCGCACAGTCCTCGGGAACTAGTTAACAGGAAAGCTTGGCAGAGAAACAAATGCCAACGTTTTGGAAGAACTGAGAGTCACGTCGTTAGGCGCTGAGGCTTTATTTTCCTTCCCCGCCCTCTGCCCAGCCTCGACCGGACTTATCCATAGAAGGATGTGTCACCGGCTCTGGGCTACGGGCGGGATCCCTGGCCCGGCTAGGAGCAGGGGTACCTGAAAACAAAGATGAACCGAGGCCGGGCGGACACTGACCCCGCTTCGCGGCCGCACTTGGAACGAATCGCTGGGTTCCACTCCCGCGCCGAGCCGGCCGCCGCCTCGGAGGGGCGTTTTCCTGGGGGACCTCTCGATGGAAACCAGCTGGCCAAGCTGGGGAGTTGATGTTGCATGCGAACTCACATTATTTCCAATCCTCCCACTCTGGTAAAGCTTAGGAAATTTTATCCAGTCTTAGTGGTCAGCAAATACAGGGGAAGACAAATTGCCATTTGTAAATTATAAGGTATTTTCTGATTAGGAAATGGTCCGAGAACACGAAATAAATTCTTAACACGTAAGCAAAAAAAGAGTGATTTGTACCGCTTTCCAAAATCTGAGGACGTGTTCCTCTTCAAATCTTCGTTTGTGTACAAAACATCCCCCACACCTTAGGTGCCAAGCATTTTTCTTTGTTCTCCTTAGTCTCAGGCCTCAGTTTCTTGTAAACAGAGCATCCAGCTCTAAGACCCTAAGGATTGCCATACTAGGTCAGAAGATGGACGTCCAGTTCAGTAAGGGCGGGCTGTGTTGTAGTAAAACAGGTCCCCCCCGCCCCGTGGTACCGTTAAAAATCACCTCAGTTACCTTTAATACTATCCACTGCTTTTACTGAAAGCCTTTTAAAAAACATAGACTACTTATAATTTACACACACAATTTATTCACATTTATTGCATCCAAATGGCTCTTTTGTCATCTGTGGTACAATAACTTACAGCATGAGATACTTGTGGAAAACACTTAAATCTTTTCTACAGTTTGGGAGCTTAGAAGTACAATGGGGAAACAGGTTAAAAGGTTTCATAAAATAGAAAGTTTTGGAGAAGGCTTTACCAGGGCTGATGAGTTTGAACATAGCTTTATCCACCAACAATCTGAACATTAAGCAGTTAAAAGATTTATTTGTACTCATACGTATTTGCATATTTTAAAATGCAGTTCAACATTCTGGAGAGTGAAGGCGCTATCTTACTTCACCTTGGGCTGAATTAATTCGACTGTATTAAGGCCTTTATTAGAAGTATTTGTCCTGTGTAATTTACATTCCGTCAAAAGGTCACACTCAAGGATCCCAAAGACCACATGTGGCACCAATTCCATAGGTTCCCCACCACTGCTTGTGCTACTCTGAGAAAATGGAATTTTTATTTTAGCACGAAGGGAATAAAGGAAATGAATAATTTTGGAGTATAGGGTACTTGAAAGGGAACACCTGCTCAACCCATACTTTGCTTTTAAACTCTTCAAAGACTCCTTATTCCCTCTGACAAACATAGTCCCCAATGATCCGGCCTCTGTCACTTCAACACAACATGGAGCTGAAGCTTTTCTTCACATGAAGCTTCTCTTCACATCCCCTCTATCCACCAAAAGGAAAACAAAAATATTCTTCTTAGCAAAGTATCTCAAGAATGGAAGAAAAAGTATCCAATGTACTCAGCCCTACTATGAAACTAATGTATAGCTTTCATAGGAAAGCTATAACCCAATTATAGCCCAAGAATATGGGGAAAGGGGAGAGGATGGGAAAGGGAGGGTGGGAGGATGGGTGGAGGGAGGGTGATTGGTGGGATCACCCCTATGGTTCATCTTATAAGGGTACATGTGAATCTTTCTAAATGTAGAATATAAATGTCTTAACACAATAACTAAGAAAATGACAGGAAGGCTATGTTAACCAGTTTGGTGAAAGTATTTCAAATTGTATATAAAAACAGCACACTGTATCCCATGACTGTATTAATGTACACAGCTATCATTTAATTAAAAAAAAAAAAAGGAAAAAAAATACAGTTGTATAAAAAAAAAGAAAAAGAAAAATCATCACTCCTGGGAGTATACTTGACCACTCTTTTGCATATTACCATTCGCTAAATCAGGGATTCTCATCTGTGGTACTGTTGACTTTTAGACCAGGTAATTCCTTATAGGGGACTATTGTGGGTAGCATAGGATATTTAGCAGTATTCTTGACCTCTGCTTACTAGATACTAGTAGCACACTGCGCATGCAGTTGTGGAAATCAAAAATGGTCTTAGACATTGCCAGATGTCCCCTAGGAGGGTCAAAATCACCCCCAGTTGAGAACCACTGTTGTAAATGGACTGCTGCCTTAACACAAATGGTAGTATTGTTCTTATGCATTTACTATGGTAAGTTTGAGGGCAGGAGCAATTATTTATTCAACAAATATGTGAAGCCCTCCTTGGCTAGCTGGATGCTACAGTAATCTGAAGTACAGTCATAAAAGCAAATCTGCAGCCTTGGCCCTTATAGTCTAAAGAGGGTGACAGATACATACATATGCAATATTACAATTATCTGACTATAGTTGTGTTAAATTTTGGAAGAAGTAGTGCTGCTCTGAGTACATGAAACAGAGATTCTCACTTACTTTGGAAACTGGGAAAAGTTTCCTTGGTGAGGTGATTTTAAAGGTAGACTCAGAATAAGCAGGAGTTACTCTGTGAAGCTTAGAGGATAAGATTTCAGGAAGAAGGAACAGGTGTGAAGGCCATGAGCAGAAAGGAAGAGGACAAATTTCCCAGAACCTGAAGAAGCCAGGGTGGCAGGAGCAGGGAATGTGATGATAAAAAATGAAGCTAGGAAAGTAGGCAGGAGGCTATCCACTAACAGTGATTCTCAGTCCAGCCTGCTCATCAGAATCACTGGAGGAACATAACAAACAAATGTTATTCTTCTTTCTTCCTGTTGTTTACACACATGGTAGTATACTGTACAATTCTGTTCTCTTAGCAATGTCTTGGGAGTCTTTCCATTTCAGTACTTTCCTTATTATTTTGAATGACTGTATAATGTTTTACTATATGGATTTACCATAGATTGTTTAAGTGTCTAGTCCCCTACTGATGGACATTTAGGTTGTTGCTAATAATTTACCATAAATAATACTATGATTATGCCATTTTTTATGTGTTTGAACATATTTGTAGGATAAATTTCTAGAAATAGAATTGTTGGGTCAAAAAAATATATAACATACATAAATTATATATACAAGGTATATGCAAGGTCTGACCATTCAGTTTGCAAACTGCTACCCTGTTTACATTGGCAGCACTGTACAAACAACTTGGTAAGGTTTCACAACCTTGGTATATCAATGTCTTATAGTTTTGTTGTTTTGACATGGGGCAGTGTTTCACTGCATGGCATTAATTATTGTGTGTTTTTGTGTCCCTTCACAAGAACATTAGAGCTTGAATTAGAACAGCAAACAAATATTTGTAAATTTCTTATTAAATTTGGCAAGAGTAGAAGTGAAATCAGGGACATATTAGTACACGTTTATGGGGATAAATGCCATGAAGACAGTGGCAGTGCATAAACAGATTAAATATTTTTCTGAGAGTGGCTCGGCACCTGTGGCTCAATCGGCTAAGGCACCAGCCACATATACCCAAGGTGGCGGGTTCCAATCCCCAGCTTGGGCCCACCAAACAACAATGATGGCTGCAACCAAAAAATGGCCGGGCATTGTGGCGGGCGCCTCTGGTCCCAGCTACTTGGGAGGCGGAGGCAGGAGACTCGCTTGAGCCCAGGAGTTGGAGGTTGCTGTGAGCTGTGATGCCATGGC
>CAUYQV010055769.1:0-14751 GCA_963574575.1 Galagoides demidoff
CCTCTCCTGAGCCCCTAGCAGGCTCTACCCAGCAGCCAGAATGATCTTTTAAAAACTTAGATCGCTTAGGAAACATTATTTAAAAACCGACTTTTTATGAAAAGTTGTAATGGGAGTGCAGAGTTGCTTTAACAACATTTAGCATTTACTAACTGAATCGCTTTGCCAGAGAGGGTGGTATTGTTCAGAAGCATATTCATAATCTTGACTACTTGTGCATCTCTTAAGCAGAGACACGAGGTCCAGAACAGTCCTTGATGTTCTGTAAGCTAAGCTATCAAACAGCACCTCAGTGTGGACTTTTTATTTCACTGGTGCCCTTTCTTCAGAGACTTCAAGACACTTGAGCCTGACCTTTCTATACTCTAGCTAGCAGTAACTATTTTATTTTTTCTACTTACCTGGAAGGTATCTTGATTGTTTCAAGTAGTACTGTTTAGCTGTTGAAGCAGTTGATAATTCAGAATCAGATTTTAGAGACATAGCTGCAGGTAAACTCTTACTCTCCCCTAGCGAGTGGTCGGAGCCAGAGGGGACTGACTCAGGAAGCCTTGAAAGTCAACAGAAGGTAGCATTACAACGCAAACCAGGAGAACTTCTCACCCAACCTCTGGACATCTTTTTTTTTTTTTTCTTTGTTGCCCTGGGTAGAGTGCCATGATGTCACAGCTCACAGCAACCTCTACTTCTTGGGCTTAGGCAATTCTCTTGCCTCAGCCTCCCAAATAGCTGGGGCTACAGGTGTCCACCACAATGCCCAGCTATTTTTTTGTTGTTGTTGCAGTTTGGCCGGGGCCAAGTTTGAACCTGGCTGGCGCCCTGCTCACTGAGCCACAGGCACTGCCCATCTCTGTGCATCTTTTCAATGACCACTAAATGACAACTTCCATCTACCTCCAGAAGACAGTAAGCAGTGCATGGACTCATCTCTAATCCCAGGCTGAGTGTGACAGGAAGCTTTATAACCGAGCAGCACTTTGCTCATGTACACTATGTTTCTACCTTTCCTGTAACCACCACAGTGTGAAGTTGGTGCACTGACAGGGAAGACGATCATAGCCACCTTCCCTGGTTGACTAAAATGACTTGTGATCATCAGTAAGGTTGTTTGGGGCATGGCTTGGATGGGCTGAGGAAACGGAAGTGGGGAAAGAGGTGCTAGAGAAGTTCTCATGTAAAATCTGCAATTACCCTGGTGACACGCTTAGAAAATAGATATTTGCTAAGACATGCCCGTTCTGTGGTGTAGAATCTGCAGCCGAGCCCCTGGCTAGCTGCTCCTGGCGTCAGTACCAAGACCGACTCTGCCGCTCAGTCCGGCCTCCCACAGCCCTGTGCAGCATGCAGGCTTAGCTCTGTCCCATTCCTGAAGCCATTTTAACCAAGCCGCGGTGCACGTGGCAGCCGTCACTAGCAGAGGATGGGGCTGTGACAACGCGTTCTGCTCCCTCTTGCTCTGTGTGCTCTAACTGTACCACAGGTGACCAAACCCGTAGAAAGTGGAACTGTGGACAAGGGCAGACAACTGTACCCTTATGTCTAACGCAGGGTTTTCTGCTTAAGAGGAATACAGGGTGGACATAAATTTCGTGTGTAATTTAAATTACTTTGCTACTTTAAACTGTGTAAGAACTTTCTGTCCACCCTGTATGTATAAGAAACAAGGCCTGATGAAGGCGCCAGCCTTCTGATTTCTCTCTTCAGTCTCTACTGGCACGTAAGATTTGAAATAGTGGAGCAGTATGACTTTCCTGCCTGAAGCAGGAGAGGAATTAAGTGGGCATTTCCTCAAGTTCAGGTATTTTAGGAATGAGAACCTACCTATGGAACATGGGGATTTGGAAACTGACTGTCAATTATCCAAGTATACATACTACTTAGAGATTCTCCAAGCATCCTGAAGGGTCTGAGTGCCCCCAAATTCTGCTCTATACCAGGTTAAACAGCTATTGGACACGTTTCCCTGACTGAAAACACAATTATTGTCCTGATTCCTCTTCTGTTCCCAAGAGGAAAAATAAAATTGAAAGTATCTTTCCAATTGTTCACCAAAAATTTAACCCATCCTGACTTCAAAGTTGAATAATGCACTGATGATGATCTAACTTATAAAAAGAAAAGGAACTCCTAGAGATATTAAACATCCAGAAAAGTTCAGAAAATGATTAAAACAGTTTACAACAAGAAGCAAGCTAATAATTAAATCTTAAGATCATCAGAACAAACCATTAACCTCATACATGGAGCTCTGCTTTCTGCAAATTTGTACATTTCATATGGGAATGATGTTGATCGTAATTCACAACAGCACCACAAAAACTGAACAAGAACCCCTTCCTACACACACACACTCCATTAACACTGAGAATCATTCCTGTGAATAGTCAAGAGTCTTACCTTTTCAGACATATGCAAAAAGACTCGGGTTTTGGAGAATAGAACAACATTAAGCCAACTTTTTTTCTTTTAAGGTCTACATTCATTTATATATATTCAAAGAGCAAAATAAAGTTGATATATGATTAAAAAAATTTTTTTTCCTGAAGAATTTGAAAACTCACCAAAATGGAGTATCTTTCTTCCTCTTTTCATTGAAAACACCCATGCTTGGCTTTTTGGAATGGGAGGCTCCAAAATCATAGTCCTCAAACTCTTCCCAGCTATCTCCAGACTTGAAGACAGCTTGACCCCAACGCCTCCTAGCATTTTTATGACCCACTGTGCCATTTGTCTTCTGTGGTGGAAAAATCAGTCATCATAATCTTTAATCATTTGCTGAATGTCTTTCACGCATAAGCTATTATGTTTGACAAGGAGATAACACATACACACATTTAAAAACCTTAACAAAAATAGGTAATAAATGCCAAAAATATAATAGGTACTCAGAGAGGAGAGGTCTCTGTGAAGTTGGGTTGGGAGGGGACTTAAATATTTAGGATCTGATTTGAAGGATGCAGAAAACTGAGACTTGGCTGTGTCTCTTTGGGTAAGTGACTTAACTTCTCAAAACCTTAGTGTCCTTCTCAAGTGGTGACAGCCTTAAGAAGAAGGCACGAAGGCTGCCACGTGCTAGTATCTTTTACTCTTCTCCCTCCTAGAATGCAGATGGGACATCTGAAGGAGTGACAGCCATCTCAGGGCCCCAGGCCTGATAGCCACTTGCTGAGGTGGTGGAACCGGAAGTTAGCAGCAGGCTGGTTCTTTTGGAAGCTGCTGGATTGCCCACCACCCAACTTCTTCAATAAGAAAACCCCCATTGTTAAAACCACAGTGGTTGGAGTTTTTGTCATAAATCACTGAATGTAATCCTCACGGACACAGAGAGGGAAGTCTGTGTCTGATTGTGTCAGAATGTGGCACCAGGGACAGACACAGGGAGTGTAGACATTCTGGCTTGGGACAATGAATTGGTTTTAGGAAAATTTACACAAAGTGGTTTGGGGGTGTATATACATTAAAATTCAAAAGGCAATTCAAAATCAGAAAATAGAGCTTGAAAGGAATGGCAGTCAAACACAGCTATGTTGGGAAAAAGAAGATGCTTTAAAAAGGGTTAATGCTATTGCTTGAAGCTGGTGATGTCATAACGACGCATGAGGACTAAGAGTGGAATCTGACCACTTATGTACTATTATTTTGGCCAGGAAGAACGATCTCCAGACTGAAGAGAATACAAATATCTGAAGCTCCAGATGGGCAGAGTTAGTAAAACATTATATTTCACTGAGTTCAAGCCCCCTTTCCACTGTGCTGTATTTAGGGTACCAATGCTGAACACTGCTGAACAGTGTCAGAGGTAGCAAAGAATCACGTATGTCTGGCAAGACCGGAAAGGAGAAAACATAAATAATTCTCCCAAAGTAGAAGGAGGATGTTTGCCAACTCCACGTTCAGTATGGTACAAGATGAGGGTAAAAATTCTAAAATCAATTATCAAAGAAAACGTTTGTGCCAGGAAGGACAAAAAAACTGGTGAATCTTAAAGGCCCAATGTTTTTCCTAAAGAGCAAAACAGGAATTTGTTTGATGTAGTATATGGGGATGTTAGCCAAGTGGGCGACAGAATTTTTCATGTCAACCTTACCACTGAAATAAAGTGATGAAAGGACAGCAGAGAGGCAGCAGTACACAGTTCACTAATCTGCCCCAGAGTGCTGACGGATGGATCAATGTCAATGCAGAACATCCTAGCAGCCTGCCCAACAGGTTATTACTATTCTGTTCATCATGAAGATACAGGAAAAAACAAAAACAAAAAAACAAACAAACAAAAAAATCCTAAATAAATCCACAGCTAGCAACAAGCTAGACAGAATGGTCAAACAGAACAAAAATTAAGAGTTCAAAAATAACTCGAGGCCAGACGTGGTGGTGCATCCTGTAATCCTTATATGCTGGGAGGCTGAGAGAGGAGAACAGCTTGAGCAAGAGCAGGACCCTGTCTCTATGAAAAATAGAAAATTAGCTAGGTGTGGTGGCAGGCACCTATAACTAGCCACTTGGGAGGCTGAGGCAGGAGGACAGCTTGAGCCCAGGAGTTTGAGGTTGCCATGAGCTAGGCTCCTACCATGGCACCCTAGCCCCATTACAACTCTTTGAATCTTAGACATCAAATATATAGGTACAGGATATATGATTTAGCAAAAGCATTAAAATAAACAGGTAGACTTAGAGATTTTAGTTGACAGAATGCCGAATCCTAGCTCTGGAATGTATCAGCTTGTCAAACTTCAGGGCAAGAGAGTGCACATGGGGACCTAGCACAGTGCACACAACTTAGTATCTACTCAGTACATGTGAACTTCCTCCCCT
This sequence comes from Galagoides demidoff, assembly GCA_963574575.1. Taxonomy (NCBI): domain Eukaryota; kingdom Metazoa; phylum Chordata; class Mammalia; order Primates; family Galagidae; genus Galagoides; species Galagoides demidoff. The sequence continues at coordinate 4,816 of CAUYQV010055769.1, forward strand.
TCCTTGTCAACATGAGTCAACATTTGATGTGCCTTCTGTGGGACAGACGGAGTGAACACACGATGTCGGAATGTTGGAGGTGATGCCCTGGCTCTGTGCTGTCTCCCTGCTAGTCTGCCTCTAGCTCCAGTAGCCTCATTCCAGGTGGGACGCAGGATGTGCAGGGACATAGAGGCTCCTTCACACACAGGAACTGAGGGCCACTCAGTCATTGGTGAAGGCTGTCTATGGGGAGCATGTGAGGCAAGTGGGGGTGTTTCTCCTAGGAAAAGGGCGGATCCTATGAGGGCTGTCCTCAAATACCAAAAAGGCTGCCTTTTCTAGAAGTAATTAGACTTTATTAAAAGCTCCAGATTTTAATAAACCAGATTTTAGCTCGGCATAAGAAAGCATGTCCCACAGATGAAGAAGACTCCCCAGGACCCTGGAGGTGGTTTAAAAATAGTGTGGACAATTATTCATTCACTCAACAAATATTTATTGACAATCTACCATGTGGCAGGCACCACTCCGGGTTCTGGGACTATAATGATAAAAATTCCCCACAGAACTTGCATTCTACCATGTTTCCCCGAAAATAAGACACTGTCTTATATTTATTTTTTCTCAAGAAGACACACTAGGGCTTATTTTCAGGGGGTGTCTTATCCCTCTCTGTGCTAAAATGCTGCATAGCCACACCCATCACTAGGTCTTATTATCGGGGTTAAGGCTTATATTTAACAAATTCATAGAAATCCTGCTAGGGCTTATTTTGGGGGTAGGTCTTATTTTGGGGGAAACACGGTAGTAGAAAGGGCCAGATAATAGAAAATAATGTAAGAAACAAGTGGTGAATAGTATGTTAGAATGTGATTAGTGCTGTGGAGGGGTGAGGGACCCTCACTTACACTAGGATGGTAGTGGCAGTTGGGGACTAGGTAAGGAATCAGGCACACTGTTTAAGATCCTTTCAGTTCTGAAGTGCCATAATGCTAATGCATTTGGGAGTGTGTCTAGCCAAGGGAATGGCTAAAACAACATGGCACTAGATGGCTCCTAGAACTGAACAGAAGGGGTGGGGAGAGGAAGTTTTATACTATGCTGGACACTTAAAAAATTCTGTTCATGTTCATTAGCATTTAAAAACAGTGCAAAATGATAGTGCCGTTAAAATAACTAAGATCAGTACTCTGGAGTACTTGATTCTCATTTTTCCTTTGATTTCTTTTGCATCCAATGCACTATTAAAGGAAGTCTATAGCATGCGAACTTGGTTGCTTCCATTGTGAAAGTTTTCCTTTTTAAACCATATAGAATTTTAAGTTATCTCATGTGGGGCTCCTACCAGAGGAAACAGCGGTTTTAACATAGAATAATCTTTCCTATCTTCCCCAACATAATCAGAAATGCCTTGAAATGGAATCCTCATTGCACGAGTCAAGCTACTTCCTATCCAGTGTCAGTGCTGGCTACTTACAGTTGGCATGTGTTTGATGATGCTTGGAAATAGGGTTTGCGGTAGTTTCTGCTGACTCTGTTGCTTTGGAGGTTGCTGGACACTCACGTTCTGTGGCGGCTGAATGGGCTGCAGCGGTTGGTGGCTGGGTTTGGCGTTAGGCTGTCTGACCGTCTGATCAACTGAGTCTTGCAGAGGCTTACATTCCAGTTCAGCTAAGGACGGCTTTGGTTCCAAGGGCTGCAGGTGCTTGTTTAAAGGTGGTTTTGGTTCTAACGGTTGCAGGTGCTTGTTTAAAGGCTGTTTTGATTCCAGGTGATTTAAAGAAGGACCTAATACCTGACCAACTTGAAAATATGGATGTTTCAATGCCTATAAAAGCATGGAAATAACAACAAATGGAAAAAGGTTCCACTTAAATGTATCGCACATAAACTATAATTTTCTGGCACTGGGCTAGGCAGTTATCATTTAGCCTACAGAGGCTTCAGGGACTTAGCGTCCGTATTTTCCTCCTATGCAGTGCCCTTATGGAGTAATTTTAAACACATAACCAGGAAAAAAATGATTTGAGAAACAAATTCCATCAAAAACATTTTAAAAGTACAAGTCAGAAAAATATAAAACTCACTGTCATTTTAACTTCTAGGCAAAATAACTGTTCTATTTATTTAGATCTTGTATGAAAATAAAATCTAATCTATAAGCATTGGTTAATTGATATGATTAATTCAAACTAAAATACTAGATAGTGATAATGGTTTGGAGCACATCAAAAGGCATTCAGACGTTAGTTAGGAAAAACTTCCACATAATTTATTGAAAATGATTAACCCCAGCTGTATAAAAAATGAAGGGTTACTCTCAGCCTGAGTATAACAAGATACCCACCGGCAATAAAAAATTATAAAAAAGGGGACTACAAATACATATGTGTTAAAGTTTATCAATGTACCAGCAAAGACAAGACATTTATGGGAAGAAAATATAAAAATATTAGTAAACATTATCATTGGATTAATAGCTAGGTTAGTGATCTAATTGCTTGCAGAAGGGGAAAAGACCCCCTGATGTCTGGGTACCACAGTCTATAGCAGAGGTTCTCAACTGGGGGCAGCTTTGCCCCAGAGAGACATTTGGCAATGTCTGGAGACATTTTTGACTATGATGACAGGGGTGGGGAAATGCTACTCCCGTCTAGTCTAGGCCCAGGGGCCGCCTGCTGATTTTGTAAGAACTTTTTTTTTTACTTACAATGGTGTTGGATATCAAAAAAAGTCTGCATGAACCTTTTCTTTGGCTACTCAGGTTTTGTTAGTGTTTGTGTATTTCATGTGTGGCCCAAGATAACCCGTATTCTTCCAATGCATGGCCGAGAAAAAAAAAAAAAGGTTGGATACCCCAGATCTAGTGTCTAAAGGGCCAAGAACGTTGCTAAATATTCCATAATGCACAGGACAGCCCCCTAGGAGAAAGAGTTATCTGGTCCAAGATGTCAGTAGGGTTGAAATTGAGAAAATACTCTAGGGAACAACTGAAGCCCTCCGTGCAGTGCAGCTGGGAAAAATTGCCTGTCAGCATCCTGTACTGGGCTGAGGACGGAGGTTCCTGGCCCTGCTGCCTCTGGCTGTTCTTGTTTTCCAGGGATGGGTTCCTTAAGAGAGCCAAGCCCCGTTCCCCAGGGCTTTGTGGGAACACAGCCTTGATCAGCAGCTAATCCCTTCACATACGTGTAAGTGCAGTTTTCAGAGGCTGGAAGGCAGCTCTGTATTTTAGATGGTCTCTGAATCCCACAACTTAACCAACCTCTCTCCCTAACTAGGTCTCTCTGCTTCCACTAAAAGCAAGACTGAGAAACAGAGCAGAAGCAAGAGTTCGTTAGGCATTAGGGGAAGGGCAGGGAGGCATATTTTGGCAGAAGTAAAGAGAGTGTTTCTTTTAAGATGTTCTTGACTGCAATAGATGTATAACTATATTAACACTGCTATGTGGAATGCAACAGATAATTTAACTATCTTAGAACCTAGCACACAGAAGGTACTCAAATTCTGAATTAAGCCACATTAATTAATTAGTATGGCAGCCCTCCTAAATTAATAATGCATATTTTGGAGTGGAAGCTTTGAAGATATGTTTTGTAATTTCAAACCTTCCTTTGTAACATCTCTTCCCTTTTAAGATACCAACCACTGTCCTTCAAGAAAGTGGGGAAACTTTAAGAAATATTGGCATTTGTTTTTCTATTAAGGGAATAAAAGATAATTGTACCCAACAAGATAGCGTTCTTGAGAAGAAAGTAAAAATCATCTCTAATCCCAACACCCAAAGAATACTTACTGCTATTTTTGATATTTTTCTTTTCAGCATTTTTTTCTCATTGTATAACATATAAAATCATCTTACATGTATAAGAACATTTGAGCAGGAGCTCTCTACACCTCAAAGATGCACATAATTTAAATTGGAAACATTTAGAGATTAACTTTCAATGGGCCGTTTTTAACTGTAACTGAACATCTTTGGACCTAAATATCTCATTTTCTTATTGTGTTTAAGGTTCTTTATACGTACAAAGTTGCTTTCTCTGACTAAGAGAGAGATGAAAAATGGTATCTTATTTTTACTTGCATCTTATGATAATAAACAAGGACTGAACATTTAAAAACATTTGTGGTAATTTGCATGTCTTTTCCTGTGATATTTTTTCATGGCCTGTACTCACTTTTTTTTTCCTAAATACATTTGAAAAACTTATATCTTTATTACAAAGATAATGAAAACTTAGAAAGATCAGAAAATATACAAACATTTCATTATTTTCCTTATATTTTTGTAGAAGCCTTATATTAAGGACACTAACACCAGCATACTTGTTAAAAATAAGTTTTGCTCTCTTATCTTTCCATTTTAAGATTTTTATGTAGTGAAAAATTTTAATTTTTATGGAATGAAATCTTCTGAGTTTTCCTTTAGTGATTCCTTCTATTACTTTTATACCCATCTTTTTCTCATCTTTAATCAAAGACCTCATCTAAGATCAAACATGCTGGCTCAGCGCCTATGGCTCAAGTGGCTAAGGCACCAGCCACATACACCTAAGGTGGCGGGTTCGAATCCAGTCCCAGCCCGCCAAAAAACAACAATGATGGCTGCAACCAAAACATAGCTGGGCATTGTGGCGGGTGCCTGTGGTCCCAGCTACTTGGGAGGCTGAGGCAGGAGACTCACTTGAGCCCAGGAGTTGGAGGTTGCTGTGAGCTGTGATGCCACCGCACTCTAACCAGGGGGAAAGCTTGAGGCTCTGTCTAAAAAAAAAAAAAAGATCAAACATGCCTGTCTACTTTCTCTTGCTTTCTAATGGCTTAAATTTAATCCTTCTGTGATTTATTTGCAAAGTATGGTGAGTGGTAAAGAACCTAAATTTGTTTTTTCCTAACGGCCAGTGAATTGTCTCAGCATCATTCCTGAATAGTGAGTCCTTCCCCCATGAGGCCACGCCTACCTGCTCCTCACATATTCTGTAACACTGAGCTATTTGGCAACTTGTATCCCTGTACTTTCACTGTTATTATTGTCACTTTATAGACTAACATCTGACTGAACGCTATTCCACCACTCTCTGATTACTTATTTTGACTATTCTTTCCCATTTCTTCTTCCAGATGACCTTTAGAAAGCATTTTTTCTGGGGTGCAGTGGGGCTCACACTTTAATCCTAGCTAGCACTCTGGGAGCCTGAGTTCAGGAGTTGGAGACCAGCCTAAGCAAGAGCCAGACCCCATCTCTAAAAATAGCCCAGAATTGTGGCAGGCCCTGTAGTCCCAGCTATTCGGGAGGCTGAGACAAGTGGATTGCTTGAGCCCAAAGAGTTTGAGGTTGCTGTGAGCTATGACTCCAAAGCACTCTATGAAGTTTGACAAAGTGAGGCTCTGTCTCAAAAAAAAAAAAAAAAAAAAAGTAAAGAAAAGAAAGAAAAAGAAAGCATCCACCTTATCACTTTTTTTGAGATAAAAGCACGGCATTGTAAAGGTCAGGAGGACTACCATGCACTGTACTACGTGGATGTTACCAGGTGTAGTCACAAAGGGGAAACAAAGCGATGTCTATTCTGACAATACATTTGGGACTGGGGGAAGGAACAAAGTGTGGTGCCACAGTGCTGCCCTCTTGTGGGAGCCAGAGATCCAACACTATTACTCAAGTCGGAGGAAGCAATACTTTTGTGGGAAATGAACCAGAAGCCTGCCTCTAAACCCTAAAGAGTGCTTAGAAAAGTTTACTCTGCTGAATGATCAAAGAGATGCCTTTTTGCTACCCATGACAAGTTCCTTCTCAATTAGTCTCAATGTACGAACTTTTACCATAACAGATTGATTCCTTTCAGCCTCAACCTCATAAAGTTCTTCATTTGAACCACAAAACACAGAAAACCACTGGAGTAGCTATTTTTGGCAATTTTTCCACAGTTTTTTTTTTTTTTTTTTTTTTGAGAAAGCATCTCATTCGTTTGCCCTGGGTAGAGTTCCATGGCATCACAGCTCACAACAACCTCAAACTCTTGGGGTCAAGAGATCCATTTGCTTCATCCTCCCAAGTAGCTGGGACTGTCGGGGCCCACCACATCTCCTGGCTACTTTTTAGAGACGGGGTCTCACTCTTGCTGAGGCTGGTCTTGAACTTGTGAGCTCAAGCAATCCACCTGCCTTGGCTTCCTGGAATGGCTAGGATTACAGGCATGAGCCACCATGCGTGGTCCTCACGGATCTTATACGCCCAGAGATTAACTACATACACTGGATGCCTTAGAGATTCATTCTCTTGGTAAAACTCTGGTTGAGAATGGACTTGTCTTTATAAACGAACTCATCCCTAATACTGTAAAACCTCAACATTTGAAAAAGCCTTACCTGGCTCGCTGTTGGTCGTTTCTTTGGATCCCAATTCAACATTTCATTCATAAGCTGAATGGCTTCATTACTGGCATTGGGAATAAGAGTTTTTAAGTTTATGGGAACACACTGGGGGAAGCGGAAATTCATAGAGGATGCAAGCTGGTATCCTTCTGGCCAGTCGCTCTGTGTAAGGAATATAGAAGTGTGGGTGGGAGGGTGCAGAAAGAAAAATTATTTTTAGTAATCCACTTAAAACCAGAGTAGTAATATAAAAATCATTCATGTGTGAACACTGTAGTGTTGATTAAACAAACATGAGCATGGAATACCAGACCACATATACAATTCATTCGCTGCTATAAACAGTGTAGAAAGAGCACCGAATGCGGGCTAGGAGAAAATGAGAAAGCGCTTTTACAAATTTCAAAATGTTAAACTCTTGTCTGGTTTTGGATCTCGGTGATTATGATACTTGGGTGACTTTGAACAAATAAGGGGACGTGCTTTACAAAAAGGCTTTTGTTTGTTTGTTTTAGAGACAGAGTCTTACTTTGTCACCCTTGGTAGAGTGCTGTGGCATCACAGCTCACAGCAACCTCCAGCTCTTGGGCTTAGGCGATTCTCTTGCCTCAGCCTCCTGAGTAGCTGGGACCACAGGCACCTACCACAATGCCTGGCTATTTTTTGGTTGCAGCTTGGCGGGGGCCAGGTTAATACCTGCCACCCTTGGTATATGGGGTCAGAGCCCTACTCACTGAGCCCAGGTGCTGCCCCAAGGCTGACAAAGATCCTCATTATATACAATAGAACCCCCATAGTTGACCTGCTCCCTACATAGACCACCTCCTTAAGTTGACATAACTTTCAGAGACCAGACAGGTACCACGCGCCCGTCTCAGTACAGGAGGCCTCGTTCCTTATGCTGACCACCTCCATGTGTTGACCAGTTTGCTACGGTCCTCTGGCTGGTCGACTTACAGCCAGTGTTAAAAATGTCACATAGGTGGCAAATGCCAATCATGTCAAAGCTTTAATAGCTACATTTACTTTTCTAATGTCAACAAGGCACACACCAACTTAATTAGGATGTAATTATACACACTTACATTTATTAAGCACATCTCAGAAAGTAAGGACTAGCTAAAACATAATAGTTAATCAAAAAATACTCAGTTCATGAAGTCAAATACCTACCCATGGCGGAGATGTATAAAAGGAAACAAGAAAGGGTTCATGTCCAAGGCCCCAGAGCTTAATGAGCTGATGCCACTGGACAGTCACAGAGCAAGTAGGAAGGAGCCTAACCAAGATGGTCTTACATAGTTGCCAGCTAGTCATCAACCCAAAGTTACCCTCTACATATACAGAATTTTCTTAAGGTTTTTAAAAAAGCACGTTTTTTCTTCAGTCTGGTGGCTTCTTGCAATCCTTATCCCAGCCCAATAACAAGAAATACAAACATTATTAAGAAAAACTAACCATTAAAGTTTGAGCCTATTTAAAAATAAAAATATCTGATATCTGGGAAAAGTTATAATTAAAAGTTACAAAGTTAAAAGCAAAGTGGCAAGTTTAAGTTATAACAACTGAGGGACAAGAGTACTTACTTTTTTGGGAGTCCCTAAAACTTGGCAAATCTTAAAGATTTCATCGACCTCACTTGTTCCTGGGAAAAGTGGCCTTAATGTATATAGTTCAGCCATTATACTCCCCACAGCCCACACGTCAATGGGAGAGCTATAAACTGAAGATCTTAATAAAACTTCAGGAGCCCTATACCTATGAAAATAGAAAACAAAAAAAGATAAAGGCTATTTTGATTGTAATTTGAAACATGGATGGGCAGTAACATTCTGCCCTGTCTGGTCATGCATTTCCATCAAGGAAGGGGGATTAAGTAGATTCTGTGTTTCAGGTGTTCATACCACATATGGGGGACAACGGGACATAACATGTTTCTTGACTACAAACAATGAGTGGGGTTGGAGACAAACGTAAAGGAAATGTCCAATGAAATGCCAGGTGCAGTAGCTACACCTATAATCCTAAGAACTCTGGGAGGCCGAGATGGGTAGATTGATTGAGCTCAGAAGTTCAAGGCCAGGCTGAGCAACTGTGAGACTCTAACTCTACTCAAAATAGAAAAACTATCCAGAAATGAATTAACAAGCTGCAGTATATGTATATCGTGGAATACTATGCAGCCACTAAAAAGGACGGAGACTTTACATCTTTTGTATTAACCTGGATGGCGTTAAAATACATTCTTCTTAGTAAAGCATCACGAGAATGGAGAAGCAAGAGTCCAGTGTACTCAAGTCTGATATGAGGACAATTAATGCTAGTACATGGTCGGGGTTGGGGGAATGGGAGAGCAAAGAGAAGGAAGAAGGGAGGGGTGGGGGATCACAATGAGTGACACACCTCTTAGGGGCAGGACACAATTATAAGAGGGACTTTACCTAAAAAAGTAATAATAATAAGTAAAAATAGAAAAACAAGTGCTGTGGTGGCCACCTGTAGTCCTAGCTATTTGGGGTTTTTTTTTGTATGAAAGGTGTTTATTGGTGGGGGGGTGGGAGGCTGCAGAGCAGCACCAAGGAGGAAAGAAAAAGAGAAGAGAAGAGAGGAGAGAGAAGAGGTGAGAGAGATGAGGAGAGAGTGGAGAAGAGAAGAGAGAGAGGGAGAGTAGAGAATAGCAAGGGGGAAGAGGGGGGAAAAAGAGTTTGCAGTTTGGCTGGGGCCAGATTTGAACCTGCCCTTGTTACAGTTTGACAGGGGCCGGGTTTGAACCTGCAACCCTTGGTGCATGGGGCTGGCGCCCTACTCACTGAGCCACAGGCGCCGCCTAGTCCTAGCTATTTGGAGGGCTGAGGCAAGAGGATTGCTCCAAACCCCAGGAGTTTGAGGTTGCTGTGAGCTATGATGCCAAAGCACTCTACCCAGGGCAACAGAGTAAGACTCTGTCTCAAAAAAAAAAAAAAAAAAAAAAAGAAAAGAAAAAGAAAAGGAAAGGAAAAAAAGAGAAATATCCACACATAACTTAAGACAGAAACTCAACTGACTAAGCATGAAAACAAATGCTATTCTATGTATTAAGAGAAAAGGGAGAAATTCCATATTACAAAACATTGTTAGAGCCAGCACACGTTCCCACGAAGGATACAAAAAAAGATGAGCAAAGACTACCCCTGAGTAGTGGGCTTTTTCCTTTTTTATTACTTTGAAAGTACTGGTACCCTCAGTTGACCCCTCTCTGTACATAATATTTTTGATTGGGAAAAATATTTACAAGAGCAAAGGTATCTGCTAAGTTCCACACAAAGTCTGCCAAACAGAAGATATTCTCAACCCCAACTCCTTCCTTCACATTAAAATGTATAAATATTTTAGTCCAACTGTTTCTTTTTTTGTTTTTGTTTTTTTTTTTGAGACAGAGCCTCAAGCTATCCCCCTGGGTAGAGCGCTGTGGCATCACAGCTCACAGCAACCTCCAACTCCTGGGCTCAAGTGAGTCTCCTGCCTCAGCCTCCCAAGTAGCTGGGACCACAGGCACCCGCCACAGCACTCAGCTATTTTTTGGTTGCAGCTGTCATTGTTGTTTTG
>CAUYQV010055772.1:0-22919 GCA_963574575.1 Galagoides demidoff
GGCCGAGCCGCTAACGCCCATGATGACAAGAGAGGCTGTGGGTTTGTTCTACATGGCCTCTATCAGCTTAAGAACTGTCCCCTCTATACCAGTTTTCTTAAGTGTTCTGATCATGAAGGGATGCTGGATAATATCAAAAGCTTTTTCTCCATCAATTGAGAGAATCATATGGTCATTATTTTTTAATTTGTTATGTGATGAATTACATTTATAGATTTACGTATGTTGAACCATTCTTGAGATCCTGGGATAAAACCCACTTGGTCGTGGTGTATAATTTGTTTGATGTGCTGCTGATTCTGTTTGTTAGGATTTTGTTGAATATTTTCATATCAATATTCATTAGTGTATTGGTCTATAATTTTTTTTTTCTTGTTGGGTCTTTTCCTGGTTTGGGTATCAAGGTGATGTTTGCTTCATAGAATGTGTTGGGTAGTATTCCATCTTTTTCTATATTTTGGAAAGGTTGAGTAATATAGGTACTAGTTCCTCTTTGAAGGTTTGGTAGAATTATGACATGAAGAATTGGTCCCAGGCTTTTCTTTTTAGGGAGATTTTGTATAGTTGATGCTATTTCAGAACTTGATATAAGCCTGTTCAACATTTCCACTTCATTCTGGCTAAGTCTTGGGAGGTGGCATGCTTCCAAGTATTGGTCAATTTCCTTCAAATTTTTATATTTCTGGGAATAAAGTTTCTTGTAATATTCATTAAGGATCTTTTGGATTTCTAAGGGGTCTGTTGTTATTTCATCTTTACCATTTCTGATTGATGAGATTAGAGATTTTACTTTTTTTTTCTTGGTTAGTTTGGCCAAAGGTTTATCTAATTTATTGACCTTTTCAAAAAACCAAGATTTTGATGTATTGATCTGTTGTATAACTCTTTTATTTTCAATTTCATTTAATTCTGCTCTAATTTTGGTTATTTCTCTTCTTCTGCTAGATTTGGGATTGGAATGTTCTTCCTTTTCCAGTTGCTTAAGATGTCCCAGTAAGTTGTTAACTTCCTCTTTTTCTGTTTTCTTGAGGAAGGCTTGCAGTGCTGTAAATTTCCCTTTTAGGACTGCCTTTGTTGCATACCAGAGGTTCTTATAATTTGTGTCTTCATTGTCATTTTGTTCCAAAAATTTGATAATTTCCTTCTTGATCTCATCTCTGACCTACCTATCATTCAGCATAAAGTTATTTAGCTTCCATGTTTTTGTATGAGTCTTCAGATTCCTGTTGTTACTGAGTTCAACTTTTATACCATGATGGTCCGAGAAGATGCATGGCATAATTTCTATTCTTTTAATTTGTCGAGGTTAGACTTATGACCTAATATGTGGTCAATTTTGGAGTATGTTCCATACACTGATGAGAAGAATGGGTATTGAGTTTTGTTAGGATGAAATGTTCTGTAGATGTCTGCTAAATCCAAATGTTGAATGGTTAAGTTTAAATCTAAAATTTCTTTGCTTAGCCTCTTATTGGAGGATCTATCCAACACTGCCAAAGGAGTATTAAAATATCTGACTACTATGGAGCTGGAGGAAATCAAGTTCCTCATGCCTGTTAGAGTGTCTCTTGTAAATTGACATGCATTCTGGTTGGGTGCATAAATATTAATAATTAAATTTTATCATATCATACTTCCCTTAACAAATATGAAATGACCATCCTTATTCTTACTTTTGTTGGTTTAAAGCTTATTCTACCTGTGCATGAAATTGTAACACCTGCTTTTTTTCTGCTTTCCATTACCCTGGAATATAGATGACCATCCCTTCACCCTGAGTCTATATTTATATTTTAAAGTAAGATGTGATTCTTGAATACAACAGATGTCCAGTCTGTGTTTCTGTATCCAATCAGCCAACCTGTGCCTCTTTATAGGACAATTTAAGCCATTCACATTGATTTAAATTATTGATAAGCCTGGCAAAATTTTGGGCATCTAGTTGCTTGAATGTCCAGTAGACATTTTCAATCCTTTCACCACTGTGGAAGTTGGAATTTGATCAAAAGTTTCTGAGTGAGTTTACTTTTGTGGTGGAGGATTACACTGGTCATTATGGAGGATAGGTTTGAGAATTTCCTGGAGAGGTTTAGTTATGGCAAATTTCTTCAACATGTGAATGTTGTTATATTATTTAATTTCTTCATCATAGTTGAAACTCACTTTAGCTGGATATAAGATCCTGGGTTTAAAGTTATTTTGTTTTAGGAGATTAAAAGTTGATGACCATCCTCTTCTATCCTGAAAGGTTTCAGCAGAGAGATCTGCAGTAATTCTAATATTCTTCCCCTTGTAGGTTATGGTTTTCTTACGTCTAACTGCTTTCAGAATTTTCTCTTTCATATTAACTTTATTGAAGTTAATTATGATGTGCCTGGGTGATGTTTTGTTTGGGTTGAGTCATGCTGGGGTTCTGAAACTGTCTGCTATCTGAATTTCAGAATCTCTTGGCATGTCTGGAAAGTTCTCTTTCATAATTTCGTGAAGAAGAGCCTCTGTGTTTTGTGAAGCAACTTTATCTCCTTCAGGGGTTCCTATAAGGCAAATATTAGTTTTCTTTGAATTATCCCAGAGCTCTCTGAGAGAAAGATTCATTTTTACTCTCCATTACTTTTCATCTTTGAGCTCTTGGGCTCGTTCAAAAGCTTTGTCTTCAATGTCAGAGATCCTTTCTTCTGCCTGCTCCATTCTGTTACTGAGGGATTCTACCATATTTTTCAGATCTTTGAGGGCTACATACTCTTGCCACAATGTTTCAAAATCTTTGGTCATTTTATCTTTGAAATCATTGAATTCTTGAGTCATCTTTTGAATCATTTCTTGAGATATCTTTTGAATAATTTCTTGAAGTTCTAATTCCCTCCTTTCCTCCATTCTGTTAATCTTATTTGCTATCCAGATTGTGAACTAAATTTCTGTCATCTCAGCCATCTGTTTATGGATGGGATCTTCAATTGCTTCTGCCCCATCCTTCCTTGGGGGGCTTGATCTACTCTGGTTATTCTGGTTACCAGGGTTTTCCCACTGATTCCACCCCATTTGCACTATTTGGGGACCATCCCAATACTGTTCACCCTGTGGCTGCCACTAGAGAAGATGCTGGCCTTCTCTGGTTGCCAGGAGAGATAGGGCATGCCTGTCCAGAAAAGCCTCAGGGATGTGAGCCTTATTGTTCTAGCTGCTGCCCCTGTTGTTCTTCACCTCCAGATACCACCACACCTGTGTGGTTCCCTTTTAACTGACTTTCCTCTCGCAGTTCTCGGCCTCTGGGCCTGGGGTGCCAGGAACGCATGAGTTGATCAGTCTTGGGGTACCCCACTCAGGTGCTGGGGGTGGTGGCTGTGTGGTGGCAGCCTGTGGAGGCCACATGGGTCAAACAGTCCTTGGTGTGCCCAGCTTGGGTGCTCAGGGGTGGTGGCCAAGTGGCAGCAGCCACGTGGGTCAAACAGTCCTGGGCACGCCCTGCTCAGGTGCTCTGGGGTGGCTGCCAAGCGACAGCAGCCACGTGGGTCAAACAGTCCTGGGTGCACCCTGCTCGGGTGCTCTTGGATGGCTGCCAAGTGACAGCAGCTGTGCAGGTCAAATAGTCCTTGGTGTGCCTGCTCAGGTGGCCGGGGTGGTGGACAAGTGGCAGCTGCACAGGGGACATGCAGGTAAAATAGTCCTGGGGCGTCCAACTCGGGTGCTGGGGGCGGTGGCCAAGTGGCAGCAGCTAGAGGGATGTTTGGGTCAAATAGTCCTGCTTGCCCCTGCTTGGGTGTCTGGGGGGTGGTGGCCAAGCCATGGCAGCTGTGCCAGTCAGTCTTCAGTGCACCCCCGTTTGGGTGCTGGGAGGTGGCAGCCAAGCGGCAGCAGCTGCGCTGGTCGAACAGTCCTAGGCGCTTGGGTGCTCAGGGGCAGTGGCCTAGCGGTGTTGGTGAAACAGTCCTGGGTGCGCCTGGCTTGGGTGCCCTGGGGTGGCTGCCAAGTGGCAGCAGCTGTGGGTGGAACAGTCCTTGGTGCGCCCCATTGGCGTGCCTGGAGACAGTGGCCAAGTGGGGGCAGCTGCAAGGGGATGTGCAGGTTAAGCAGTCAACCATGTGCTCTGCTCAGGTGCTCCAAGGGGTGGTGGCCGAGCTGTAGCCCTGCGGGGAACATGCAGCTCAGGCATTTCTCTGCCTGCAGGGCTGGGACAGGGTGCTTGGTCCTGCAGGGGTTGGGGGACGCTGTTCTTGGGCCTCTTCTCACTCTCACTGTCTCTGCAGGCAATGGGGGAAGGGTGGACTGGGAATTCAAAATGGGAGTGAAAAGCTAGTTTGATTTTTCTGCCTGGCTAGAGAGTGTTTGGAGTCTCAGCAGGGTCCCTCTAGGGGAGTAGACCCCTCTTTCTGTAGCTCTCACACTTGGGGTGAGACAATAAGTCCTTAGTTCATCACTGGCCTGTAGGAAATTCAGAGGAGCAGAAAAAGTGAAAAACACAACTTTCTTGGGGGAAGGGACGGACACCCTTCCTTTGGGATGTATTATATACCTGTAGATTGCTTTCTAGGAGTTGCAACTTGCCTCAGCAGAGGTATCCTGTAGATATCACTCTTCTCTCTTGGCTGGGCTCCTAGTCTTCAAATTTGTTGGGTATTTTCTGGACTTTATCCTTCCCTCTGGATGGGAGCTTCTGTCGGAGGCTGGTACCTGTTGGCCATCTTGCTCCTCCCCCTCCCTATTTCTGCTTTTAAGATACTATATAAATATTGAAATTCTATTTTTGAGATTATAGTACACTTATATATTTGAGGGAAATTGATGTCCCCATCAAATTAAATCATCTTACTGACAACTTTATATGTCTCAAATGCTTTATTTATCAAAGTTGTAGCGTAGGAGAGATTAGAATAAATCCAATCTGCTGTGGTCCTTTGGGTAGGAGATGATTTGGGGGCAGTGGTTTGAAGTACAAAAAGACTTAGAGAAGATTAAAGAACCTGACAAAGTCATAGAGGTTGTAAATATACATCAAGGCCTTTTGGGAGCAAATTAACAAATTCCTTTTTGTATCTTTCTTAACCCTGTTGCCTATAAGTCTTTAATCGTAACTGTTGTTCACCCTTTCCTCTAAATTTTTGGTTGGACTACCTGGGAAGAAGCTGGGGCAGGGAATGAGAGTCTATCCTAAGGTTACTTCCTCATGCATGAATCTTAGTAATTTAGCATCCTCTACCATGTATGGGATGAAGATGTTCAAGCATGTAACACACTAATTTCTACTATCCACATACAGAAGCAGCAACACTACATGGAACTGGCCCAGGGAGCTGCAGTCATACCACAAGCTTATGTTAGCCCCCCTTCCTTAGCATGAACCTGGAATAAACTCCATCAGCCGAAACCAGATGAATGGCCTGGGTTCCTTTATCTAGTTGGGTCATATAGATTTGAGTCTTCCCTCTTCCTCAAGTTGCTGGTATGATTGGGAAGGTGCTTATGTCCTAAAGTTACCCCAGCTTAGGCAGACCTCAGCCCTACTCCTAACAGAAGCATCTGAATTCTAGGTAGAAACACTGAAAGAGGGCAGGAGGCCCTAAGGGAGACAAGGGCTCCAGGATAATAGCAAGGTGCAGTGACTTTCAGTTTTTCTTTTCTTATTTCAGATTAATATGAGGGTGCAAATGAT
Organism: Galagoides demidoff; assembly: GCA_963574575.1. Lineage (NCBI taxonomy): Eukaryota > Metazoa > Chordata > Mammalia > Primates > Galagidae > Galagoides > Galagoides demidoff. The sequence goes on from CAUYQV010055772.1 coordinate 5,648, forward strand.
TAGGTTACAGTGTTTGAGTGTGTATATAGAGTCCAAGTTGTGGCTGAGCCTGCACCCAGGAGGTGTGCTATATACCCTTACATTGTGCCCATTAGGTGGGAGAACCCCCTCCCTCTTCCCTTCTTCCTCCTCCCTTGTTCTCCCTTCCCCCAACTTGAATTGAATTGAGTTTTTGTCTTGTGTGGACATGTATTAGTTCACCTACTGGCTTCATATTAGTCTTGAGTACATTGGATACTTGCTTTTCCGTTTTGTGATACTTTACTAAGAAGAACGTGTTTCAATTCCATTGAGGTTAATACAAAAGATGTAATGTCTTCTTCTTCTTCTTTTTTGTTATGGCGAATAGTATTCCATAGTGTACATATACCACAGTTTGTTAATCCATTCCTGGGTTGATGGGCACGTGGGTTGCTTCCACATCTTGGTGATTGTGAATTGAGCTGTGATAAACAATCTAGTACAAATGTCCTTATGGTAAAATGACTTTTTTCTTCTGGGTTGATACCTAATAATGGTATTATGGGATCAAACTGAAAGTCTAATTTGAGTTCTTTGATGATTCTCCATACTTCTTTCCATGGAGATTGTATTAGTTTGCCATCCCATCAACACTGTAAAAGTGTTCCCTCCGCTCCTCATCCACACCAGCCTCTGCAGCTTTGTGACTTGGTGATGTGGGCTGTTCTCACTGGTGTTAGGTGATATCTCAGGGTAGTTTTGATTTGTGACTTTCAGTTGTGAGATAGGGAACTCGAGGAAGAAAAATTCCAGTGTTTTTTGGCCATACTTTGTCCCATATTCCCATTGCTGCTATCATTTATTTGCTTTTCCAAGTCTTGAATTGGTTGGTACTTGTGAAAATTGATCAAATGTATGAATTTATAGTGTGCTGGAAGTCTCTATTCATCAGAAAAGTTCACTAAAAAAACAAATCTACTGATGCTCATCCAGCTGTAAATCTTCCATGTGCCTCAATTCTTCCCTGTATTTTGTGTGGTCCCCTGTGTCCCAGAAGGATGAACAATAAAGGCTGAATCAGTGTATTCTTTATCCTCCAGCTTCTTGTTAAACTCATCCAGAGATAAGTGCTGATGATAGATCCAGGGACACGAGAAATCAGAGAGTTAGGTCAGTGTATTGAATCCTGAGTGGTGGCTGTGGGTCAAATCTCCTGCTGTGTGTGTCTTTCAAGCTACTTGCTCTGTTTCTTGTGGTTTTTAGCCCTTTATCATCTGTTTTTATTAAACTCTAAGCCAGTGTTTTCCAACCTTTTTTTAAATCTCACAACACATTGAACCTATAGTTAAACTTCTGTGGCACACTTAAATTATGTTGATCAAAAAAAGAGTAGGAAAAAAGAATATAATTACTGTGCTTTGAAGTTTTTCAAAAATAATTTAATTAATGATCTTTAAGAATTTTTGAGTCACGACTAAGATCTTATCATAGCATACCACTGTGGCGCTGTCCCCCGAACAAAAATCACTGTTCTAGATGATTCTTTGTCAATAGTTGTTTATAAAATTTCTCTTTACATTATCCAAATTGAGGATAACACTGAATGCTCATTCTCCTCCTGTGGGTGAGGTATATTTTATTCATAATAAATATGCATACATAATTTTAACAGCAACTGCAAAACTTTGAAGGAATTATAATTAGCTTTGAAGAAACTCTGGCCTAGAGAAGTTGAATCATTTTCCAAGGGTGGACTCCTTGTTAATTCTAACTCCATAGCCTGTATTCTTTCTATGAAGTAAGAGTGATAAAAATGGATTTTTTTGTTCTTGTCAGTAACATGAAGTATAAAAGTGCCATTACATTTTGATTTTATTTTGAATTTTATATACTCTGAAACATATTACTTACTAAACATCACAAATAGAGATAAATATTCAAAATGTAACACATTAGGAAACAATTGTGAAACTCTACAACCACTAGACTAATCTTGAGATCTTTTATTTTTATATTCAGGAAAAGTCATAAAATTATATTCATTTTTAGATCAGAATAATTTATGTGGGATAAAAAAACCCTTCAAACTTTGTTTTCCTTATTTGCTGAGGCTTTTGGGTGATTTAGTATGATTTAAAATTTTAAGAGACAAGATGTATCATGATAACGCTGTGAGTATACAAAAAGGAATGCAAATGATTTAGCTGCTGATTACATCACTTTGTATATAGCTGATTATACTTTTTCTCTAAGCCTGTTTCAACATCATGTTTATATCCAAGCATTTTTATTTTAAGCATGTATACTTACTTTCCCAAGGAACAGAGTTTATATTGCCATCTCATTTTTGGTTATTACAGTTGTTTTGAATTCTGACATAAAATACTGACCTCTGAAGCTCCCCCATTTTTTATTGTAGATGCCTTGTTTCTTCCTACTATATTAAATTAGGATTTTTCTTAAGTATCATACTACTATGTATGCCTGGCAGTAAGCTTCTATTCTGTGCTCCAAGGAATCATAACATCATCATCATCATCAACAACAACAACAAAAGCCAAACAAATCAAAACAAACCAAAATTGAGTGTCTGAGTTCGTGAAGCGTAAGAGAGAAGAATTCATTTCAGTTCTTTAGAACCTTTTTCCAGCCGATCCCGGAAACAGGGAGGAGCTCCTAGGATCTGACCCTTCCATTTATTTATACAATAATTTAATTTGCCTTCCTGAACTAGAGCCAGGAGAAGTGAGGAGCTAAGCAGTAATAATTTTTCGCCTTCCTGCACTAGAGCCAGAAGTGAGGAGCTAAGCAGTAATAATAATATGGAGTCACACGTACAAATAGAGACACTGTTTCAAAGTGCAAATCTGATTATGTTGCCTCTGCCTTTAAAATGTACCAATATGCATGTTCCCTGTGCTCTTAAGATAACAATAAAATTCAATCTCTGGGGAAGGGCTTGTGGTGCAACGGTAGTGCATCTGACTCCAGATCAGAAGGTGGCATGTTCAAAACACAATGCCTCCCAGAACTGCTGAGCTCGGTGCTCCCAGCTCGTTCTGTTCTTTCACCTGCTCTGCCACAACTCTTCTTGATGCAGCGTCTTGGTGTGTTTCCTCCTCTGCCTGGAACATTTTGTATCTGTTCTTCAATTAAATTTTATATTCTAATTTCAGTTCAAGTTTTTCTTTCTCATGAGAGTTGAGATTACAGTCCTCTGCTCTAAGTTACCATGAAACTATGTTTTACAATTTCAGAATACATATCTCAGTCGGTAATTGTAGGTACCTGGGTAGAATGATTGGGGTTCGTGTCCATGTCCCTGTCTAGCACGTGAGCTCTTTGAGTTGGGGTGCCATTAGTATTTCTCCTTCTCTCCATATTCACCAGACTGGTGCTTAGAATGCCCCAGAGGTGTGGTGCTGATGGTGTGTAGTCCAAGCTGAGGAACATGCTGATGCCTCATTCTTTGCCTTGAATTCCAGTTGAAATTCCCAGATTACCCTGATCCCTGACCTTGCTAGTCAACTACAAAAAAAAAAAAAAAAAAGAGGAGGAGAGATAGGAGAAGCTGCTCAGAAAATGAATTAAAACCTTGATGTGTATTATTATCTCTTTCCTCATGGTTGTCATGAGAAATACTTTAAGCTTGTTTTTATAACTTTAAAATGCTTAGTGTGCTCTGGAAATGACTCAGAGAAAAAACATTCAGAGGGTGAGTGAGGAGGCATCCTCTGCCTCTTAGTAGGAGGTTAAATACATGAAGTTCCTGAGAGACTTCTGGGTCTGCTATGAAAGAGTAATTCAGTAACCAATCTGATTTCTGTTATCTTCCATACACCAAACACTAGGATACTTGCTGGGTTTAGGCAGACAAATCAGAAAGACATATTAGGTAAAGTAGCATGGTATGTTATAGCAGAAATATGAGGATACACATGCAAAAGTCAATTTGTTTCCTAAGAAAATTCACAAGGTCAAAAAAAGCTTCGCGAGGGATGAGATATTTTGTGTGAACACTGTATGATTGGGAGATAGCCATTGTGACGGTTGTGGGCATAGGCGTGTGGGTGAAGCATATTCTAGGAAGAGTGGAATATATTAGTATACATCTTATCTAATACTAGCCCAACTGACTAAAAGGTCCAGAAAAAGCCAAGAGTGTCAGGAGTAAAAAGTGTAAGGCAGAATGTCTGAAGTTGAAGCTAGACCCACTTGTAATGAAAGTCTTAGAAGAGATTTTTATAAGTTAAGGCACTAGTTTGTATTATTGGTCTGTGAAAAGACATTGATTCATTTTAAGCAAGAGTGTGACACAATCTACTTTGTGTGTGTGTGAAGAATAGATTAGAAAGAGTAAGGTTGAGTGCAGAAAGGATGTGAGCACTGCTGCTGCTTCCAGGCTTGTAAAGGATGCTGTGATCTCACCGAGGTGAGACAATCTGGCCAGATGGTGATGTGTGTGTATAGTGGCTATTTTGGGAGTAGAAAGAAAAAAAAAACCCATAATTATATTGTTAGGTCCTTCTTAAACCCTTTTGTAGCTGAAGACTAAGAAAGTTTAAGTTGCACATAGCAGTTATCAAAATGTGGCTGGGAATCGTCGAGGGTGTGCAGGGTCATGCCACTGAACACCCTTGCTGGAAGTACTGGCACTTTGTTGGAAAGAGAACTACTTTGTGGAGAAAGTGTAATTATGTCTCTTTCCTCCAAATAAAGAGAGATTTGGGAAAGTTATGAGTCTTTCCATGAAAGCACTTAAAACATCTAGACTTAGGAAAACGTTTATGTGTGATCTTACTCCCACAAGTAGTCGCTATTTTAAAGACCTTTAAAAAGGTCAGCTTTCCTGGCTAAATTGACCCCATACTCCTGAGCTTCTTTCTCTCCTTATTCTTTCTTCCTTTTATTGTCATTATTTGTGATTGGTGATGTTATTTTCCTCTGGAATATTTATTGCATTTGGCCAAAGCTGGTGATTTTTGCCTTTGTTTGGGTTTTATCTTTGCATACTCTGTGCCCTATCTTCACTTTGCTTACTAAGATAAGAAAAATTCAGAAGCCAGTAGACCAACTAATACACACCCACACAAGGAAAAACTCTATTTAATTCCAGTTGGTGTAGGAGGCAGGAGGGATGGGGAGGAGAGAAGAGGGGATGAGCTCCCATCTAATGGGCACTATGTGAGGGTACATGGCACACTTCCTGGGTGCAGAACACAACTAAAACAGGGATTTCACCTAACAAATGAAAACATTGAGACCTAATCATTTGTGCCTCCATATTAATCTGAAAGAAAAAAAAAATGAGACAAATTCAGATATCTCCCTTAACCTACCTGATGGTCAATTTCTTCATGTTTGACTTGTGGGACTGAGAGTAAAATTATTTAAAAGAAGGCATCTGTGTCAAATTCTTGCCTGGCAGATTAATTCTCCACAGTAAACTATTATTATCCAGAAAAAAACATGGGAAGGGATATAAGATAAGATTACATATATATATATGATTAAAAAACCAATGAGATAATGTGAGCCTGGTGGGGGGGGCATTTGGCCTCTGAGAATGTAAAGAGTGTAATATTTAACTTGAACTTTCTAAAAAGAATATATTATTTTCATTATTTGACAGTTGAACTCCGAGTCATGGAGACGTGATGTAAATTGTCCAATGTCCGGAAGCTGACAGGTGGTTACCAGCACGAACACCCAGGCCGTCTGCTTTCAGAGCCTGCGCTGGAAACCACTGGACTCCTTTATGCTTCCTACACATTGTCATCTATGGAAACACCACACTAAGCGCTGTGTAATAGGGATGTGCCGGCTGCCGGATCCATGTCAGTTACCGACAATTGCCGCAGAGAAGCCCCCTAGCTGAGATACCTGGAGGTTCAGTAAAGAACTGTGAGGCGAGATGTGCATCCACCCATCGTGTTTCCAAAGAATTTACTTTTTACTAACTTCAGGTTCTGCTTCTGGTGTTTATAGACAAGGTAACTCAGAAAATGTCTTCTATGGGAAATAATTAGGGAAATTGTTTAAAATATTAAGGAAAAACCTGATCCGTTTGAGACATTGAAGAGCTGTAACAAAGCAGTGAAAAATACGGAGCAGGGAACAAAAGAAACAAAGGAGGTGCAGCTCACACTGCACATTGACTGTCTCGTGAGGCCAGAGAGCGAATCCTGCAGAGAGGCGCCCCAAACCGAGGAATCAAGACCAGAACAATGAACACATTTGCAGAACTAGGAAGGCAGTTTGAAACTTAGGCTCCCTCCATGAAAAGCATTTGGTAACCACCTTCTCCCATCACCTTTGGTCTATGGCCCATAAAGTATCAGTAACGAAAGTCAAGAGTGAACCAGAAGTAAATTATAAAGACTCAGGCATTAATGGCTTAAAATAATCTTGGTTATTTGTGCCTCTACCTTTCCATTTAAAGCAAGGTTAATCTCTGAAATGGCAAATAACACTGTATTAGGCCTCAAATTACGTATTTGTTTTTTTCATGTATAATATCAAGATTGCAATAAAAAAAGGCATATGAGGATACATGAAAATTTAATCTCAAAAGAGATAAAGGGTAATTGAAATAGACACAAAGTGAATTCAGAAAATTTGATACAGACTTTAAAATATTTATGGACATATAAAGCAAGTCTGATAACGTTGGCAAGTAAGTAGAATATATAAAAAGCCAAGCAAACGGGGACTCTAGAAATATAAAGTTCGGTGGGTAGAGGATTTTATATGTAAAATATATATTTTATGTAGCAAAATATGAGTGAGCTGTAAGACAGATCAGAAGAAATGTTGAGAAGTTCAGAGATACAGAAAAATATAAAATATAGAAAGTAACTGAGGGGCATAAGTGATATAAAGTTCAAAGAGATGTGTAGAGAAAAATCACAGAGGAAGAGACCAAAGGAAGTACCATTGATGTAATATTTAGAAAGACAGCAGCCAAACACATTTCCAAGTTGTAAAAGGTAGAGCAGATTCAAAAAACTCTAAAAGCATGAACCAATAAGAAAAAAGTAAAAGCAAAAACAAAGTAAACCACAGGTAAGCCCATCAAATTAAATGGTATACTCAGAAATACATTAAGAGAGGGAAAAAAAAATGAGTTTTTTTTTAAAAAGCAATAATAAGATTGGTGATGATTTTCTCAATTGAAATGAAATTAGAGATAATGGGATATTATTTTTAGTGTGCTTCTAACACAGAATCTATAGGTAGCAAAAACAACCTGCAAGAATTAAGGTAGGAAGAAAAAAGACATGTACTTTCATAATGGAAAGAAGTTACCAGCAAATCTACATGAAAGAAAATATCACAATATTTGAAAGGAAAATTGTATTGGACAAGGGCTTAAAGATGCAAAAAGTGAAATACACCACAATGATAAAGAGCAACAAAAGTGAAATAAACTTCAGAGGCCAGAAGGGAGCAGAACTATAGGGTGTGACAATTACATTTGTGAAAGCATCCCAGAAAAAGTGTTACATAGTGCATTCAACAAGGGCACAGGTTACAAAATAATCAAAGATCCTTTTTTTCTTTTTGTGTTAAAACAAACATTGCTTGTTGAAACAAAAACATAAAATTTATAACCCTTCAAAAAATGAAATGCTTAAAGGTTACAAGATGCACAGCACTTATGAAAATTACAAAGTGTTGATGAAAGATTTTTCTAAAATGTAAAAGTTGCTTTTGAAAAATGAGGAAATGATCTACCCAATTGCAGTCTTATCTCACTGCTATGGTAACCAAGTGTGTGGTTTGTAGAGGGAAGGATACACAGACTGATGGGACAGAGTAGAGAACGCAGAAATAGACCCATGTCCATGATTCCAGACATTGCTGGTGGGACTGTAAAATGTCACACCTCCTCTAAAAATCTAGGTGGCACTTTTTACAGTCTGGGCACATAACTGCCGCACCTCCCAGGAACTGCACTCTTGGGCATCTAGCCCAGAGAAACGAAGACATATGTCCAAACAAAAACTCGGACACAGATGTTCATGGCATATTTATTTATAATAGCCCAAGCTGGAGGTTATCTAGGCGTTTTTCAATGGATGAATAAACAAACTGTGGAATATTCGTACTATCATACCATGCTCAGCAATGACAGGAAACAAATTACTGCCTCACACCACGACCTGTGTACATCTCAGATGGTCATGAATAGCACAGATCTCAACAGATTACATTCTTTTTGATTCCATTTATTATTATTATCATCATCATTATTATTACCTATCATTTATTATTCTTGAAATGACAAAATTGTAGAAATAGAGTAGGGGTTAGTGGTGCTGGGGGTTAAGGAGGGATTTGGGGCAAAAGGGTGTAGGGGACAAGGTTGTAGACCGGGAATGGAAGGAACGAGTTAGAAATGTTCTACATTTTGATTGATCAGTATTGATAACCTGTTGTAATACTGCAATACGTGCAATTTACAAGATATTCCCGTGAGGAAACTTGTTCACTTCTCTGTATTATTTCCTTTAGTGAACAATATGTAAACCTACAAGTTTCTCAAACTAAAACATTTAAAAATACAAAAAGACCCAGTCATAAAACATATTTAATAAGTTCTCGTGGCATGTAGTTATGAATTTGCAGTTTCTTGCTCTATTTTGGGGTACATTGGATGGACTAAAGTGAGGGAAAGCGATTTTGACTCTAAGAACAATTATCTCAGGGTAGTCACATAGCTGACTGAACTGCTGGGTATTTATAGCAAAATGGTACTCTTGGATTGCCCTTTGTCTTTCTTTCATGAATTTTAATAACTTTGCCTGGCTTTGCTTTTTAGCACTTCTTTAATATTAAAACTGAATATCCTGAATACAATTTCTTAAACTTCTCATTAATCTTTAAGAAGACATGTACTTTACTTGGAACTTGTGAAGATATTTTTTTCTTAAGGTATCCTGGCGCAAGGAAATTGGAAGTAACTGGTTTATAACCAGGAGTCCTTGGCTAACAGGCCACTTCTAACAAGAATGGGAGTTTACAAATCATGTCTATTGGATGGTTGAAGAGGTCCAGAAGGCTCTAAGGTGATGGAGAAAATGATATTTTATTAAGGTTGAACTTTCACTTTGGGCTTATCACCACAAGCTAATCCTTCCATCCTTTATCTTTAATATTTATAGCAACCATGTGTATTGAATATGAGAAATGAACATGGAAATAATCTTATTTCCCAGATAAACTTTACTCTGGAATAAAAGAAAAAAAAATACAAGGTTAATCTACTCTTCAATGTAATAATGAGTTTCTTCACAACATTATTCCCTTAGTGATTAATCTTTCCTTTAACAGCTTAAAAAATGATGCAGATGTCTTAGATGTTCACATTTACTAATGGGCTATGCCTTAAAATATGTGATTTTGTTAGACATTTCGAAAGCATGGCACATGGGGGAAAATGTAGTATTTAGATTGGTTTTGTGACTCATTGCCAGAATAACCTATAATATTACTGGATTTTAATAATTTTACAAGTCAAATGGAAGTGCTGGGAGGAGAAAATATTGCTAGAAAAACAATTCAAAATATTCCTATCTTTCTATTATACATCACACTTTGGCATAGAATTTGAAAGATCTACATTTTGTCACATTCTACTGATCATGTCAACTTTTGTCAATATTTCACACAAATTTGTAAACTAATTTTGAGGTCATTTGCTGGTAATGATTCCTGCTTTAAACTGCTGAGGATTCTTCTATGTCTAGAAGGATTCTTCATAGAAAGGCTTTTTTTTAAAATCATCAGTCCCATGCCTTCTCCCTCTGTGGGATCAAGGCATTCACAACACGGTGAGTATAGCAAAGTGAATGGATTCAGATCTGTTGACTTAGAATTGATTACTTGCTATCCCTAACTAGAGGCATTTGATTTTAATGAATATACTTGAGATGCAGTAAAAATATAAAATTTAAATGTAAAGTTTGACGCTTTCTGGCTGTAGGCAACTATGTAATCAATCAGCACATAAAGATATAAATGTTTCCCTTACTCTAACACATTATCTCTTGACCAACCTGGGTAATCACCCCTAACCCAAGTAATCCTCTCAACCCCCAAACCCAACCAATTAAGTGAAAGATCCCTGCAATTAAAATTATAAAACATTAATGAAAGAAAGTGAAAAGGATACAAAATGGAAAGATGTTCCATGTTTAGAGACAGAAAGAAGCAATGTTATTAAAATGTGCCTGTTACCCAAAGCAATCTACAGATTCAATGCAATCCCTATAAAATGACAATGACATTCTTCATGGAGGTAGAAATAAAAATTCTAACATTTCTATAGAATCACAAAAACCACAAACAAACAAGCCCATCCTGAGCAAAGAGAACAATGCTTGAGGAATCACATTACCTGACTTCAAATTATACTACAGAGCTATAGCAACCCAAACAGCATGGAACCAGTGTAAAAACAGACAAATAGACTGTGGGGCAGAAGAGAGCACCCAGAAATACATTCACACATTTGCAGTTATTTTCAACAAAAATGCCAAGAATTTACATTAGGGAGAAGAGAGTTTCTTCATAAATAGTGCTAGGAAAATTGGATATCCATACACAGAAAAATGAAACTAGACCCCTATTTCTCAGCATATAAAAAAATCAAGTAAAATGTATTAAAAACCTTAACTAAGACCTGAAACTATGAAAATACTTGAAGAAAAAAACATTGGGAAAACTATCCAGGATATTGGTCTGGGCAGTGACTGCTTGAGTAAGACCGTAACCTTTTTATTTTGCCCTGGGAATAGTCAATTCTAATTCCATTTACAAAAGTATACTCTTAAAAAGAGAAAAGGCCATACCTACATAGAGATTATAATTATAATACTGGTGTTTCAGGAAATCGGGTGAGGTATTACTGAGAGAGGTTCTCTGGATATAAATACTGAAATATTCCTCTTGCTCTGGTTTCTGGCTACCTGGATGGGTTACTCCTTGATAACACATTGTGAACTAAAATATAATCTTAGGCCCTTCCCCCAAATTCCTGCTAAATGAATGGGCCCTCTCTTGGCCAAGGGGGCCTCTCCAAAAGAAAACCTTCAGCTGAGTTGCCACTGTGAGAAGCAGTGAAGTCAGACCCAGCTCCTTACTCCCTCTCCCTTTTTTTTTGTAACAAAGATGATACAAAATCACAAACAAGCCCAGGGCCATGTAAGACATTGGTTAAACCACATCTACAGGTCATCAATTTACTAAATAGATCACTTGAGTCTTGGTATATGGGGGTGGCTTGTGTCTGAGTAACTGATTTCCTTATCTTAACTTAAAGCATTCCAGCCCTTTAGACAAAGCTTTCTTTCTTTAACCAAAAATCAAAGAATCTTTACTCCCACTATAACCTATAACATCCTTTGATGTACAAAGTACCAAACCAATGTACATTCTACGTATTAATTTATGCCTGTAGGTATAATTCTTGTCCCCCTAAAATGTACAAAGCCAAATTATAACCTAACCACAGCAAAACTACTCACTTAAGGCTTCTTACAGTGGTTCTCCTGGCCATGATCACTCATACTCAGCTCGGAATAAACCTCTTTAAATTACTTTACAGAGTTTGGTTTTTTTTTTTTCCACTGATAACACTGATCTCTCTCTCTCTCTCTCTATATATATATATATATATATACACACACACACACATATATATATAATACTTCAATTTAAAAATATATTAGAAAGGATTTACTTGATGCTGATTTTTAAATTAGAACCCAAGTGTCTTAAAATTATTTCTGAATAACCTAAGTTCTGAAGTTCAGAGCTTCAGCTTGGTGCTCTTTTTTCTGCCCTCTGTAGAATTAGAATCAGTGGAAGCCTGATTGCATTACATTATCTGCATCTTTCATTAAAATACATTTTGTGAACTGGTTATTTTATTTATTTATTTATTTTTTGAGACAGAGTCTCACTGTGTCACCTTTGGTAGAGTGCCATGGCATCACAGCTCATAGCAATCTCCAGCTCTTGGGCTTAGGCAATTCTCTTGCCTCAGCCTCAAAGTATCTGGGACTACAGGTGCCCACCACAATGCCTGGCTATGAATTGGTTATTTTTAATTGTTCTGAGATTAAAAGATAAGTATATTAGCTACTTTGTGCCCTAGTTTGTTCAGTTATCTGAAAATTATAGAAGAGAATGGGAATTCTATTTGTGTCCTTTGCCATGATACCGTGTATATCCCTTAAATCATGTGAAATTCAAGTGAGCCAGTGTTTGTCAGAATTCAAAGGAAACAAAGTAGTCTGCTCCCCTAGGTAGGCAAAGTGTCCTGGCCAACGGCCCTAGACAAAGTGCTCCGAGGTCTTGCAGTGGGGCTTGAAGCTTCTCTTTGTACTTCTTTGAAAATTAGCAAGTCACTCATGGAAATCTTAAATGACAGTATTGCCACACAGATTTTTTTACAGGTGAAAAATTTTCCATTTAAGTACCCCATATTATAGTGTATGTTTTGAACCTGGGTTTTGTGGCATAGTGTAGATTCATTTTTCAGAAATGATTGTAGTTGAAAAGGCAAACTCTAATGGACAAATCAATAAAATTAGATAAAGTTCAATCAATGAAGAATTATTGGTCATTTCAAATTCTTTGTCTGGCAGGCATTATCAGATACACATAACACCAAGTTTTAAAAGGGTATTTTTATTCCTCTTAAACTTTTAAATATCCTATTTTACACACACACACACACACACACACACACACTCTATATGATATAGAGTCCATTTTTAGAATAGAATTTTAGCCTATCTTATGAATTATTTTATAAAAATGGATTTATTCTTTATAACTTCAAAAGATCAGAAAGCAAATATGACTGAAGAGTGTACATTGATTTATTTTAAGATTCCACTTTTGAACAACCAGTGGCCTTTGTGGACAGAAATAGCTGACATAATTTTTGAATTATCTCTAAAGATTTTTCTTAGATTTGAAAGTGCAAGCTAGTGCTGGTGGAACCCAGCAGTCTTTGAAATCTTGCTTTCCTTCCTCATAATAAGCCTGTGGCCATACACTAAAAATATCCATTTTATTTCTGATGACAGTAGCCGGGACTATACTGTCCTAATTTCTCAGAAAGGACACACTTATTGGAAATTGTGCTTCAGGGTGTCCTTTTTCTTCTTTTTTTCTTTGGGTGCTACTCATGAGTGACCCACTTCATCTTGCAGTATAATCGCTGCTCCTCAGTCGTCAGCCAAATGGCTGATGGATGGCATTTTTGTTCAGTGATGATGACCACCAAATCTCAGAGATGTAGGTTTGGCCATCCCAGTCCCACTCACCCACCCCTGGAGTAAGGGGAGAAGTATCTTGATACAAAAGAAGTCTCCATAGATATTACACTTTTTCCCCCCATGAGGAGTTGTTCTGTTCTCCTAGTCCAGAGGAAGTGGATATACCTCAGGATTATTGAATTGTAGCTGCATGTCACATGCAAACTTGGTTATGTCAAGGCTTTCAGAGAAGTGAAAATGTATTGTTGGCACAGAACAAGATAATAAGGATGCAGGAAGAGTGGCTCCCTGCTCTGTGGTCCCACGGAGAAGAATTCTCAAGGCATTCCTAAGAACCCGAGCTGAAGATGTGTGATTTCAGCTCCACTTGCTATCAGAAAAGGCAGGTGGGGAGTAAGGATCCATGTATGTGCTTCAACACCATCCAATCTTCTGCTAAGTTTTAGTGGCAGGCTAGGGCGGTATGAGACAATGGGAAGAAAATCACCAAAGTAGGAAATATTCCTCTCTGAAGCATCCTTATGTTCTAATGTTTAATTTCTAAATCAAAGTTTTTCTTCTTGTTTACTGAAACTGTGAGATTAAACGAGGGTTAGGCAAGTCTGATCTTCAATACTGAATTTCTGTGGGTATGAAATCAGACCACAGTATCTCTTCCAAAATGAAATAATTGTTGCTGCACCTGCTGTGAGCAGAGCATGGTGATGGGCAAACATAATGCAGGAATATGCAGGGAAAGGTGAATTGTGAAAATTTTTAGTCTTACCAGAGATTGACTGAACAGGTCAATATTTTCTGGGTCTGATTTTTCCCTTTATGGACTTCTATGCAGCTACTCAAGTCCACCGTTATGATACAGACACACCACTGACACATTAATTCTTCTAGAGAAATAATACATTCTGCACCTACCATATCCACTAGACTCTCAACCTTTCTAGTGCAGGGAGCCTTCCTGTGGGTCATGACCCACAGGTTGAGAACTGCTGCACTAGAGTGATATCAACTATCCATCAAATAAAAATCATTTTTAAAAAAATTTTAGCCTCCTGTAGTTCAAATAAATATTTTTTCAAACCCTATTTGAGATTTTCTTGAAGTTCTATGTAAGTATCTCCTCTTCTCCTAGATTGATCCCCTCTATATATTTTGTGGACCACTGATAAGCTGAAAGCCAATTCATTTAAAAAAATTCTTCATGCTTTACAGGAATACCCCACCTTATCCAGATGAAAAATTTATAAGATTATGTCCAGGACAAAAGTCACTTATTTTATACACACTGTGGTGAATAAATATTACTGCAATGATTTATAGAAACCACAGTAATAACCACAGCATGAAATATTGAAATAATTATAGCCATAGGTTAAAAGGTGATGAATTTCTTATTGGTTACAATAATTGATCGAGGTGAGGGCATTTTCTCTATACTCTCAAAAGTGTTAGCATATAATGAAGCATAATACTAAGAAGTAGTCATAGAGGGAAATAATTTCTCACTGCAGAAAATAAGGTTGTATTATTAAAATCATTTAAGACATGGAGAGAACCTCTTTTCCAGTAATATGATTGTTAATCAATTTCTGGTAATAGGGCGGATTAATATTAATCACTACCATTATTTTTCTCAGTTGTTTCTAGATGGTTTTAAGCACTTAGAATTCATTTTCTCTGTTTTAAAAAGTCATCTGAGTATATTGGCCTGCCCCTGTTGGTTCGCAGAGACTGGGTTCCTTAGATAATTCCCTGCCAAAGAACTGCCGTGAGTTGTGAGCCATGAGTGTTTTCTTTAAGATACTCCCAAACTGGGACTTCCTTTATCCAGGTCTCCTATAAATTGTGACATGTGGTGTCATATTTTAACAATACACTTAGATTGAGGACATGAACTCTTCTATACCTGAGTGGTTTCTGGCTGGGACTTCA
This sequence comes from Galagoides demidoff, assembly GCA_963574575.1. Lineage (NCBI taxonomy): Eukaryota > Metazoa > Chordata > Mammalia > Primates > Galagidae > Galagoides > Galagoides demidoff. Next base: position 20,833 of record CAUYQV010055772.1, read on the forward strand.
AGCTTATGAGCAGGACCTGATTGTAGAAATATGACCAAAATTTTATACTTCTAGCTCTCCTGCTCTGTGCATTTATTTTTATTTTTAAAAATATTTTATTAAATCATAACTGTGTACATTAATGCATTTATGGGGTACAATGTGCTGAGTGATATACAATGTGGAATGCTGATATCTAACTGATTAACATAACTGACTCCTTGCTTACTTATCTGTTGTGGTAAGACAGTCATACTCTGTTCTTAATAGTTTGCATTTATTTCTCCTCAAAACCACCTTGGAGAAAAGCCACTTTACTTTCATTTACTGGTGGCTTTCTCATCACTTTCTTCTCCCCCATTTGAAAACATGTTCTCAGAGAAGTATTCAAAATTCAAACAGCATTACATTGTGCCTATTAGCTGATAGGAACACTGATACGGGAAACAATCCTTCTTAATGAAGAACGGATTATGCTGGAATAAAGATTAGGAATTAATAGGCAAGTGAATTCATAGCATAATGATTCATAGCATATGAATCATTAAAGGATGTTTTTATTTTAACAATGACATCTAGATTACTGTCACCAAGTTGACATTCTAAGTCACTGTTTTTCAACCTTTTTAAGCTCATGGTACACTTGAACCTATAGTTAAACTTCTGTGGCACATTTAAATTATGTGGATTGAAAAAAAAAGAAAAAGATTTATAAATGAATATACTTGCTGTGCTTTGGACTTCTTTTAGATTTTTTTTTTTTTTTTTGGTAGAGACAGAGTCTCACTTTTTTGCCCTCGGTAGAATGCAGTGGAGTCGCTCCAGCAACCTCCAACTCCTGGGCTTAAGAGATTCTTCTGCCTCAGCCTCCCAAGTAGCTGGGACTACAGGCGCCTGCCACAATGCCCGGCTATTTTTTGTTGCAGTTTGGCTGGGGCTGGGTTTGAACCCGCCACCCTCAGTATATGGGGCCGGTGCCCTATTCACTGAGCCACAGGTGCCTCCCTGGACTTCTTTTAAAAAACAATTTAATTAATGATCTTTAGAAAATTTCACACCACACCTAAGATCCTCTCATGGCATACAAGTCTGGCCATTGTTCTGGTGAGTAACTGGGTTGGCATTATAAGAAAGGTAGCTAAACAGGGGTGAAATCCCCAAACTGTGATTTTTGGTTAAAGAATGAAGTGGAGACATGCTGACATGCATGATTGTAGCTATATACCAAAGGTAAAAGTTTTTTCAGATTTGAATAAAATTTGGTACCAAGTATTATCAGCAGATTAGTGATTTTTAGCCATGTTAAAATAGTGTTAATCAAAGCTTATAGTCATCTTCTAAGGACAAAAATATGTCTCCTAGAATCATTATAGATAGAAATTAGTTATTAATTTGTATATAACAGAAGATTGGAACTGTTCTTGGGTGTTGGAATGTTTAAACACGCAGTTATATGTGTGTCTCTGTTACATCAAGTTGGATTCTTGTGTTGGTCACGTTTTCCATTTCCTTTAACTTATCTTCTGTCTGGTGGTCGTATCCACCACTAAGAGTGGTATATTAAAGTCTCCAGTATTATTGTAGAATTGTTATTACTTTCTTCATTTCTACCAGTTTGTCTATTTTGATGATCTGTTACTAGGTTGCAATGCTTCTAATTGTTATATCTTTTGCTGCATTCAACTTCTTATTGATATATAAGATCTTTCTTTTCTCTCATAATATTTTGACCGAAAGTCTCTTCTACCTGATTTAGTATAGTTGCACCTGCTCTCATATGCTTGCCACCTGCATGAGATATCTTTTTTCTTATTTTCACTTTCACCCTATTTGTGTTTTTGGTTTGATTGATTTGGCTCTAAATGAGCTCCGATGGCATACAGTTGGAGTTTTTAAAAAATCCATTCTTCCACTCTCTGATGTTTGACTAGAGAATTTAATACAAAATATTTAAAGTAATTACTAATAAGGAGGAACTTACTGTGTTATTTTGCTATTTACTTTTATATGCCCTATACCTTTCCCTGTATTACTTTCTTATAGTTGAATTTTTTTTGTGTGTGAAATGTTTTAGTTAGTTTCCTTATCATTACTTTTGTATATACTTG
>CAUYQV010055778.1:0-44446 GCA_963574575.1 Galagoides demidoff
AAACTATTAAGAAATGAGTATAATTGTGATGGATGTGTTACTTAGTTCAATGTAAGCATTTCACATTGTATATCAAAGCAGTACCCTGAACCCCATAAATGCATCAATGTACAAAGTTATGATTTAGTAAAAAATAATTAAAAAAAAAAAAAAAGAAACGAGAGCATCTCATGTAGTTCAAGAGAACAGAGACTAAATGTCTCATGACAACAAACCCCCCTGGGTGACACTTGTTTCCGATGGCATGACTAGTGCCGCATCGTTGTTCTTCAGCTTGGTCAAAATGGACACTGTGGTCAAATCGCACATCTTTTGAATACTAAAGGTTTTCTTTCCCTTAGGAAAAAAAACCTAAATCTTTCCCTTGCATTTTGTCCTTCATAAATCACACTCTGGGTGTGATTCCAATTTATGGAATTTACGGGCAATAAAAAATTAGAATTCCGGGTATCTTACTAAGACATTTTCTAACACATTACGTCAAATTTGTAAAGCAGTGTATGCTAAGAAAGAACTCGAGATGAAAACACTGGTCAATCTTTTTTTTCAAATAGAGAAGGTATATTAAACTTCTGAAAGCCTGAAATCAAAATCATTCCCTCTCCTCTGTGAAAACCAGAGAGGGGGAAAAGTGAGTCTTTCAGTCCTACCTTGCTCTCTTCCTCTGTGGATACTACTACACTGGAGTTCACGCGACATCTCCAAGATTACTGAGATGAAAAGCAGTATTTCCAAAGACAGATTAAGACAGTGAGGTAGATCTTCATTTTTCAAGTTAGAAAGGAGCATATTGTTCTAAATATCTGTAATCAATAGCACTGTTCTGAGGCTATTAAGAAGGCACGCTGATACGGAAGGTCATAAATTTTCCCATTCCAAATCACACATCCAAGCTCCCTGGGATTTTGGTGACAGAGTGAAACATTTCCTGGTCACAGCAGAACTGTGACAGCCAGTGTCATCACAACATAACCAAAATGTTCCAACTTGAACAGTTTCTCCTTTTTTTTTTTCACTGTTTATTGTATTCTTTGCCACCTGTTTTTCCTTATCCATTTCTTTTCTATTTTTAGGATAAACATTTTGTTTTATTTTTAAATTTTTTTTTATTGTTTTGGATTCATTGAGGGTACAAAGAATTAGGTTACACTGCTTGCACTGGTTAGGTAAAGTCCCTCTTATAATTGTGTTCCACCCCCAAGAGGTGTGCCATACACCATGACACCCGCCCCGTTCCTTTCTCCCCTCTCCCCGATCCCTCATTTCCCTACCCTGGATTCTTGCTTCTCCATTCTTGTGATGCTTTACTAAGAAGAATGCATTTCACTCCAGCCCAGGTAAATACAAAAGATGTAAAGCCTCCATCTTTGTTAATGGCTGAATTGTATTCCATGATACACATATACCACAGCTTGCTAATCTGTGCCTGGGTTGGTGGGCGTTTAGCTGGTTTCCACATTTTGCCACTTGTAAATTGAATTGCAATAAACAGTTTAGTTCAAATGTCCTCATGATAAAAGGATTTCCTTATCCATTTCTATAAAAATCTATAGATATTGCCTTTGTTTGGTTTCATTGCTTTCAAACCCTGAACCCCCAGCTATACTCAGAAACTTTTGCTAATGCAGTGAGAGCTGAGAAGGAGGGAGAGATAGCAAGGCTCTGTTTGGGTTCAGTGAGGTAGGTTTGTGGCTCTATAAGGTCTACTCAGAGCCTTCATTAACCAGCAAAGTCTCACTAACAAGTGAGATCTCTACCTAGTCTCTGAGTTCCATGCTGGGAAGCAGGAGGTCTGGGCAGAGGAGCTTGAGGGCCTCTTCTCATTCTGGAGAAGCCTTTGGGGAACCTCAGAAGATGTGGATGGTCAGGGATAGCTCCTGTGTCAGGTTCTGTATCTCCTCACAGTTCTCCTTCCCTACTGCTCTTTCCACCACTACTTCCCTTTCTTCTAGACCAAAGGTTCTCAGCCTGTGGGTCATGACCCACAGGAACTGCATTAAAGGGCCGTGGCATTGAGAAGGTTGAGAACCACTGTTCTAGACCTTTCCCTTGCATCTTGTCCTTTACAAATCACACTCTGGGTCAAGGCTTCCAAAACCTCAGTTATTCCTATACCACCTTTGTTATTTTTGCCATCTCTGCTATCATTTACTGAATATTTAAAAAATAAACTCCTTTAAAACATATCAATTTTTAAGAAAGAATTTTATATCAAGGCATAAACACTCTAGGACCATTTTTTTTCCTATAAATACAACGTAACTATAAAAATAAGTGAAATGCTAACGAGACCATATTAAGGCCCAGCTCTCTGCCCGGGACTCATTCTCTCTTTGCTGAAAAGCAAGATTAGCAAATGTGAGGGGGTCTTCAAAGAAGGGTGGTGTAAACCCAGTCTTCTCCCTGATGGATTATGCAGATAGAAGGAGACCTAAAGCAGGAATCAAGGTCTCATGACAAGGGTCCCTGTATCTGACACACCTGCCATTTACTCAGGGCCAGACTCTGAGAAACACTGCCCTTCCACACCAGCGTCTGCTTAGGACACATCTCAGATCTCTTGCCTACACCAAAATAACCTCTTCCCAGGTCTCCTTTTTCCCTAGCCTTCTCCCCTGGAAGATGCTTACTGTTCTGTGGCCCAGATACTGTGGAGTTGAGCTGGAAGAAAGTTCTACCATCTCTGCTCTGATCATTCTAACTCAAACCATTAATTAGCCACCACCTTCCTGTATGATTTTCCCTTCCTTAGAGGTTCATGGTCAAGTACCTGCCTCTCCTTGCCCAAGTAATCCTGATGCACTTCTGTGGTCATTGCTTCTTGTTCAGTGAAGATGGCCCATTCACATTGGCTCATCTTTTAATACCTCAAACTGTGCCCTTAGAGCAGTGGTTCTCAACCTGTGGGTAGCAACCACTTTGGAGGTCTCCTGAATATCAGATATTTACATTACAATTCATAACAGTAGCAAAATTACAGTTATGAAGTAGCAACGAAAATAATTTTATGGTTGGGGTCACCACAACATGAGGAACTCTATTAAAGGGTCTCAGCATTAGGAAGGTTGAGAACCATTGCCTTAGAGGATGTTTTCAATCTTCAAAAGAATACTACATCCAGTACCCTAGCTTAATAGTTCCTTTACATCTTCTGTTCACCGACTGTTACTCACAATCTACCTCATTCAGCCTCAACTGCAGTCAAGCCTTTCCCCTTGGAGCTGATCCCTGTTGGATGCCTCCACTCCAATAGCATACACCAAGCAGGGGCTCCGTCCCGTCAGCCTCCTTGTGTCCCTCTCCCCTCCGGCCTTTCACTCAGATCGCAGGGGCACATTCAGCCTCCACACCTTTCACTTCCCCCTAAGTAGCCTCCTTTGCTCTCACTTCCTTCTCTTCTTACCTGGAATCCATGGTTGAAAACCTGAACTACTCCATCAGCAGGTCCTTCAGGATCCACCACTCCATCCTTACCAAGACCCTGCCTGGCAAAACCCCAGCCCCCGATCATCAATCCAGTTCTCCTTTTCTGTGCACAGGTTGCCAGAGGAAACGGCCTTTCTGTGTTTGATTCTCATGTTAGAGATGCGTTTAATACTGTGCTGCAGATGGTGTCACATTCTCCCTGACACATTCTCTCCAGCCTGTATTCCAAAGTTTTACCTCTTTTCTCACATTCTGGAGCTTCACCTCCCTCACCTTTCAGTTGGGAAAGTGGAGGCAAATAGGCATGTGCTACTTCAACTTCCTGCTCCCACATTTGTCAGCTTATTTACAAACATGTCCTTCCCCCATGCAGACACTCTGACACCCCTTCTCCTGGTCAAGGCCAACCCCACGTGGTTATTTATTTATCCCACTGACTCCCATCACTTCTGGAACACCATTTCATCACTTAACCTTGTGCTTTCCAACCCTAGCTATACATTAGGGTCATCTAGGGAGCTGAGGAAATTGTATGGATGCCTAAGCCCCATGACCAGACCAGCTGAATGTTTATTTTTTAAGCAGCAACACGCCACCCTGCTTTTCCCAGCCAGGCAGTTCTAGGACACAGCCAGGACTGAGAACCATTGATTGTTTCCTCACTTCTGCTTCCTGGGCTCCCTGCCCCAAGTGTGTAAGTATTTTCAAGTCCGCATATTGGAAAAAAACCAAAAACAAAGACCTCCCTTTGATGTCCTAAGGATTATTAAAGGCTTTAGTTCTTGAATCTCCTGAGAATTGCCTAAACTTATGGGCATGACCAATTATGTGGCCCATTAGTTTCTAAAAGCACCGCAAATTAGCTTCCAAGAGCTCCAATCTTTGACAGAGAATGTAACCAATAGTCTCCACATCCCCATAGCGAGAAGGCACCTCTGGTCTCACCTTCCTGGGTCTTTATGCTGCATCTGTTGCTGGCACCTCCCTGATAGGCTGCCTGCTGGCTCCTGTGCCTCCACTCTCTTTCACTTCTCCCAGGTACCACAACACTTCGTCCTGGGGTAGAGTTGCTTTTCTCTAGCACCCCTTCCCTGACCCTCACGCGTACACGCTGGTGCTCCTCAAGGTCCAGCTTCAGCTTTTCTCAAGCTACCTGCTCTTCCCAGGTAAGTGTACCTGCCCTTACATGCTGATGACATGTTGGTGATAACTAGTGAGGTCCTCCTCCACGTTATGGGCAGGATTTAAATAGAGAACACATGTAATGGGCTTAGGGCCGTATCTGGCCAAAAAATAGTAGGTAGCAATAAGGTTAGCTGTTAGTATTAGGATGTAAGTTCCTCAAGGCAGGGGATGATGTCTTATTTATTTTTCATCTTCAGAATCTAGTACAAAGGTGTTCAATAGATGTTGCTATGACTAGAAACCAAACCAATCTTGCTTCCTAAGGGTTTACCAGAGACCACCTATGAGCAAGTTATAATGTCATCCATACAGATAATTGGGAGGGCATTAAAATAATAAAATTATATAGTGTTTTTGAGATGTTTATTACCAAATGATTGGTTTATAACATAGTCTTATTAGCTGCACAGATAAATGTGGTACATCCATAAATTGGAATATTACTCAGCAACAAAAAGGAATACACTGCTGATACATGCTGAAACATAGATGAACCTCAGAAGTACTATGCTTAGTGAAAGAAAAGAGACAAAAGAGACCATCTCTTGCATGATTTCATTTATATGAATTTTCCAGAAAATGCAAATTTATAGAGATAGAAAGCAGATTATTGGTTGGGGATATGAATAGGTATTAATCATAAATGCACATTAGAGCTCTTGCTGAGATAATGAAAATGTTCTAAAACTGGGTATGATAATAGTTAAACTACTCAGTAAGTTTACAAAAAAATCATTGAAGTCTATTCCTGATATAAGGAATTTCATAATATGTAAAATATACCTAGTAATGCTGTTAAAATTATATGTAAAATCAATGATAATATAGTTCTATTAAAAACTACTTTTCTTTTTTTTCTTTCAGTGTTTTAAAGACAGAGACTCTATTAAAAAAGCTAGAGACTTTACATTTTCTGTATTAACCTGGATGGAGGTGGAACACATTCTTCCCAGTAAAGCATCACAAGAATGGAGAAAGAAGAATCCAATGTACTCAATTCTAATATGAAGCCAGTAGATGATCTAACACATACTCACATAAGAGAAAAACTCAAATCAATTCAAGGTGGGGAAATAAAGGAACGGAGGAGGGGAGAAGGGAGGAGGATGGGTGTGCTCCCACTTAATGGGCACAATGCTAGGATGTCTAGCGTACCTCTTAGAGGTGGGACACAATTATAAGCGGGACTTTGTCTAACAAATGTGAACATTGTAACCTAATTTTTTGCACCCCCAATTAACCTGAAACAATAGTAATAATAAAAAAAAATAGAGACAGAGGCTCTGCCTAGGCTGTTGCCCAAGCTAGAGTGCAGTGGTGCAGTGGTGCGGTCAGAGTTCACTGTAGCATCAAACTCCTGAGCTCAAGTGATTCTCCTGCCTCAGCTTCCCAAAGTGCTAGGACCACAGGTGAAAGCCATTGCACTTGGTCAAAAACTAATTTTCAAATGTAAAATTATTTCTTATATATCAGGATAACATTTATCTGGAGATGAATAGAACAGGACACCAGGTGGGCAGGCATGAAATGGGACTGTATCAGGCAAGGCAGCATGGACAGTAACCTTACTATAGGACATCTCTCAGAATAACAACTTCCCTCCCAACCCACACATAGGGCAGGTTCTGGGGTTAACAGGACAGAGTGCCATAACAAATCAGTTCACCTGCTGTGCTTAGCTCAACTTCCATAATTTTAATATTTTCCATTGACTTAAAAATTAAGCATCTATCTGTAAACTAGGCACTGGCTAAGATAATAGGTACATAAAGATAGATAAGACAAAAGGCTTAATGACTTGCAAGAAGAAAGAGACTTAAACAAAATGAATTCAATCAAATGTAACATGTGCTTTTTGAGAAATCTTTATTGGGTAGGTGGGGGCTTCAAAAGAGGCTGAAATGTCTGCTGATAAAAGCAGAAAAAGGAGAAATGAGGCATCTTTTGTAATTTAAAAGAATAATGCTTTTTTAAAGATTGGATTTTATGTATAAAGTTTTCATAAAACCGTTTTAGTAACTGACTCTTAAAAGAGAAAATGAAATCAAAAGTAAAAGGAGAGATTTCAGATTTTAAGAAAGGAGAGATTTCTGATTTTAAGATGCAGTTAATTACAGATAAAATTCCTAAATAAAATCCTAAGGAAGGTAAAAGTCACATTTGTTTGCTAGGAATGTTCATCCCACAATTACAGTGCCATCCCTTGGAAATTTTGATCACATGAGATTATCAGAACCAAATCACCTACCAGTGAAAAGGTACTGAAATTTTTATGGTTTAATATCAGGAATCTAAATAGAGAAAAATTAATATTTTATTAATATCTGTACCTGACAAAAATTATCTGTTAGCATTGTAGATGTGACTCATGTGGTGCAAAAACTGACTGAAAAATGGCCAGGGTAGGAGGAAAGATGCTTGACTTTGTAAACAAAGGTCAGATATTCACTACCAAGCTGTCTTTCCATCGTTACTACCACGGCATTGACTTTGCAGATGGCTTCTGCAGACTCACATCTGGAAGTTGGGGTTTTATATGCTTTTATATGCTGGAAGTCCTACAGCTGAGAAAGATGGTGAATTAGGCCAGTGCTGTTGTCATATTCTACCACTGTGGGGCCGAATTTATAAACACCTCCATAATTTGCTAGTAATAAAGCCAGTGAACAAATTTAGACTGTAGTGGGAATGATAAAATATATCCTGATGAAATACAGTCTATGTTAACTGTAATTCTTATGGTGTCTGTGTGCCTGTGTATTGTTTATGTGGTTGAAACAAAATTGTTTCTCTTTCCAGAAGGACTTGCAGCCAAAACCTGAACAGGTTTTATCTTGCAGTGATTTCCATAGTTCCCCACCCTAGGAGGTCTACAATGGGACTTCAGGAATTCAGAAACCATGTGTAAAAAGAATAAATATTTTTCTGCGAACAAGGTCCACAGGTCTCTGACTTTTGTTTTCCTCAGATTTTTAAAAGTCTTTAAGGGCCCCCAAATTTGAGAACTTCTTGGACTCATCTGTCCACTCTGGTGAGTCCGAACCCTCAGACTCTAATAAGTAGCCTGGCGCCCGGTTCACCCCCTGCACCACCAGAGACAATACATGCTCTGTCTGTTCTACAGAGCAAGGGAAGTACAGGAAGAATACGAGAACAGAACAGGAGACGGGGTAAAATAAAAGCAACGCAATGCACAAAGGGTAAAAACCAGCCTTGTTATCGCATCTCCTTCATTTCTAGTGTTTGTCAGAAATGTCCTCCCCCACACTCATGCACATGTATGTCCCTGTACATCACAGTTCTGGCTGCCCACCCTCCAGTGGATTAGCAGTCGTTAGCAATCAAGACCATATCTCTCACAGTTCCTAACACAGTCAGTACCCTACAATAGATTCCCAATAAATACTTCCTGGATTTAATTGAAATGAATAAATAAAAGAAGGAGATATATTATGTATCAGCCACATAACTGTATTGAGACCTGGGACTGAACTATTAGCCATGGCATTGGTGTCACTGTCAATCCAGACTCCCAGGTAACAATGCCGATGGGACGGCAACACTGGGGCCAGCTCCTCACCTCTACCCCTGAGTTTCTCTTATGTGTACAATCTGGATAAAATAGAACAAGATAAAGTTAGTTTGGCTTTAGAGTTTATTTTCTATTTTTTTAGCTTTATTAAGGTATAAGTGACAAATAAAAATTGTATGTATTTGCAGTATATGATATATTTATATACATATATACATACACTATGAACTCATTAACACATCCATCCCCTCAGAGTGGCCTTTTTGTGTGTGTTTGTGGTGAGAACCCTTCAGATCCACTTTCAGCCAGTTTCAGGTATACAATACACTATCATAAACTATAGTCACCATGCTGAACATTAGATCTCCAGAACTTGTTTATCTCGCATAATCGAAACTTTGCATCTTTGACCAGTATCTCCCCATTTTGCCCTCCCCTCATTCCCTGGCAATCACCATTCCACTCTCTGCTTCTATGAGTGTGACTTTTACAGATTTTGTGTGTATGTGAGATCATGCAGATTTGTCTTTTGTGGCTGGCTTATTTCACTTAAAGTAATGTCATCCAGGTTCATCCATGTTATCCCAAATGGCAGGATTTCCCTCTTTTTTTAAGGCTTAATAACATTCCATTGCACATATATATCACATTTTCTTTATCTATTTATCTGTCAATAGATATTAGTTTGTTTTCATATCGTGGCTATTGTGAACAATGCCATAATGAACATGAGAATGAAGGTATCTCTTTCACATATTGCTGCAGTAGAGAAGGCTGCCATCTTCCTGGGTTTGGGGAGTGGAGTAAGTGGGAGAAACTGGAACCCTTTTAGCCTGAGATGAAGTGGATGCTGAGATTTAGGAACTCTAGACTGAGAAATCATTAGAACCAGGGAAAGCCCTATGGGGCTCTGGTATAGACACAAAACCATCTAATAAGGATGCTTCTGCAGCACACAGGACTGCCCTGGAAGGCCAGCACATAGTACAAGAGCTTATAGACTACAAAATATTAAAAACTTTAAGTCAATGCCAGTGACTACAGTTCTACATAACTATACATAAATATTTAAAATGGAAACATGTTGGATACACTGGGAATTTACAAATGGTCTTCTAGACAACTCTTCAGATCAAGGAAGTCGTCACAACAGTACAACCACAATGGTATAGTTGTGTAAAACTACAACGAGAAAATACCATAACCTTCAAGAGTATAGAGTCCTAGTTGGCCTCCAGGAATAACTTTATTTTTTCTGTGTTTATCTTTCTGCCTTTCTATTTCTTTTCCTAACAGACATAAGAATTTATGAAACTGGTTACATTCCAAGACTCTGATTGGGATTCACCTGTTAGAGATCAATACTAAAAACAGATCCATAGGTCTGACTGTTCTGAGTCCCTTCCAGAGAGCTGAGGCAACAACCTCAGCACTTGTTCCTGCATGGGGAAAGACAGGTGCATCTAGTTTCCTCTCTCCTCTTCTCTACCTCTGTGGGAGACCCTGCCCTGGCCCAGATGAGCTGGTCAGTCACTAGATGTTCTGTGCTAATGTTCTCTTCCTGCTCTTCCATGATCAACATACCTTTCTCTCTTTCCATTTCTCATAGTGCTGGTGGTCATGTGCTATGCTTCTCAAATATTTGTATTGGATTTGGGGTTGCCTACTGAAAGGAGTAAAAGAGGACAATCCTCCCTATTGCCTTTAATCAGAAGCTGTTGCAGGCTCTTCTGGCTAGGAAAAATTGGTGTTCTATATAGTTCATCCCAGTTTTATAGGTTCTTGCTGAGGTCATACTGGGGCTTAAGTTCTCAGGGCCCTGTGAGAAAGGTGATTGGGTCAGGTTAGAATTCTCTGTCCTTATACTCCTAGAAATAATTTGATCAAATAGCACCAACCTCACTGTAATTACTTAATAGAACCTATAGAATATAGTCAAAGATGGGAGGCGCCTGTGGCTCAGTGAGTAGGGCGCTGGCCCCGTATACCCAGGGTGGCGGGTTCAAACCCAGCCCCGGCCAAACTGCAACAAAAAATAGCCAGGCGTTGGGGTGGGCGCCTGTAGTCCCAGCTACTTGGGAGGCTGAGGCAGAAGAATCGCCTAAGCCCAGGAGTTGGAGGTTGCTGGAGTGACTCCACTGCACTCTACGGAGGGCGAAAAAGTGAGACTCTGTCTCTACAAAAAAAAAAAGAATATAGTCAAAGATATATTTAGAGTAAAACACACCTTCTGCGCTAAATAAGAGGAAAAAAATAAATGAAGCAAGCACTCGACAGAGAAATCTATAAAAAGTGCAAAGAGATAAATTCATGACAAGCCAAAAGACCAATTAAAAGATTAATATATGTTCATAAGTATGGGGGAAAAAAACTAGATTAGTAAATTAGAGAACTTTTTTGGTAAAACCACCTCAATATACCATAAAAATCTCTAGCTAAAGAAGAAAAATGCAAATATATAATATTGGCTATAAAATGGTAAATGGATAAAACTTAAAAAACTATAAGCTAATGGATTAGGAAACTTGGGTTAAATGTAGAAAAATATGTCACAGAAATTAAGTGGCACACCTGAATAGGCCTCTCCCCCTAAAAATATCACAGAGAACGTTGCCAGTTACCCATTCATAATAAGCTCCAGGCCAAATTGGTTTCATGAGTGAATTATAAAGAATTAACATGCAAATTAACTAGTTCAACAGTACAGAGAAAAAGAATTCATACTAGAAAATCAATTTAAATAATTCACCATACCAACAAGTAAAGGAGAAACATCACAGGAGTCTGTCAATTACTGATTTAAAAAAACACTTGACAACATTTAACATTTATTCCTGATTTTAAAAAAACTTAATAAAATTGGAATAGAAATAATTCCTTAAAATGAATAAAGAATGTATTTCATACCACATGCTTAATGGGTTTCGGCTGAACCATTAAGATTAACAACCCTAGATGTATTCCCAGCAAAGAGCAAAAGGAAATAAATGCATCTAATACCTCTACTACTCAATATTATTTATGAAGTATAGGTAAAATGCAAGACTAAGAGGAAAGTTTTAAATATTAGGAATTATTAAAAATTATTCAAAATTTATAGATGATATACTATCATACCTAGTAAGTCCAAAAATAATCCACTGAAATATTATAAACAACAAACATTCAGTTAAATAGCCAGGAAAAGTGTATGACAATAATAGTTGGATTAGATCAAGAAAGGAAATAAAAGAGCCTGCTGAAATTATGTACAAGTAAATAAAAACTTATACATAAATTTAACTGAAAATATAAAAGACCAATAGAAAGGTGGAAACTCCTTTTTTTGTGGCGAGGTGACCTTGAAACAATGATTTCCAATGGCCAGCTTAAAAAATAAGTCTGTGAGAATAGCAGGGTGTAGGGAAGAAAAGAAGAAGAGGCATTGGGGGGTGTACCCCAGAGAGAAAATGCTATAATATTACACAGCATGAAATAGACAAATCCATAAAATGGAGAGTAGAGAGAGGATCCCAGCAGGTGACAGAGGCAGCATTATGAATCAGTGAACAAAAGGAGCTTTTCCTGAGTGTTTATATGATTGGTTGGCCATTTGGCTGCAAATTAAGCTTGACCCCATTTTCAGGCTTTCTACTGAAATAAATTCCAGGTGAACCAAAGATTTATATTTTAAAGACTAGAGGAAAATATGGCTGGTCAAATACAAAGGCCAAAATCAGAAGAAACAACTGAATATTCCAAAATGGGGAAAATCTTTCTTAGCAATATAGAAATAACTAAGTAGAAATTAATGATAAAAGTGGATACATGTTATTAAAAAAGGTGAAAAACTTAATAACAAAAACTCTGCTGAGGATAAGGTTAAAAATAAACAATATACCTATCAGGAAAACATTTGCAAAATATAAAATATACAAAGGTCTACTATTCCTAAAATAAACTTTCTTATAAAGTAATGGAAAAAGAGATGAACATCCCAACAGAGAAACAGGAGAGCTATGCACAAGTAATTCATAAAAGAAGATATACAAAGAGCCAATAAATGTGAAAAGATAGTCAGGCTCATGCTTCTTCATAAATGCAAGTAAAATTATAAGATAGAACCCTGTGCTTATCCAACAGGTAAAGATACAAACATCTGACAATAATGTTGGTGACAATATATAGATTGTCACTATAGTCATCTATGCTGGTTGGAGTATAGCTATCTTATCATGAGGATATTTAGCCAAGCATATTAATTAACTTTTTATATAACCTTTGATCTACTTCAAAGAAGCAGTTTGTAAAAGGCAATAGGACACATATGCAAGATTGCTGTATTGTACATAATAGCGTACACACACACACAAATAAAACCACACACAAAAAATAAGAAACCAGAAATTAAACAGAGACTTCATTATCCAGCCAAGTACATAAAGAATTTGGAAGTTGTCACTCTCATTCACGCATCAGGAAAAAAACCTGGACAAACTTGAAATCAATAACTCTTCTTAGATACATCAGAAAAATGTTGCAGGGAAAATTGCTACTCCCCCCAAATCGAGAGACAAACAAGTAGATATAGAGAGTCACACTTACTGGCACAGAAACCCATAAGCAGAAATGTCTGCAGGAACCAGTATAGGGATAGGAAAGTCAGAACTGTAATTGATGAATTGCTGGAGGCTCACTGGAGACTTAAAAACTCCAGGGGGACCGAGTCTTGTGGGGGACCCCACACTTTTGTGAGTTTTATCTCCAGGAGCCCTATGATGTTTCCACAGTGAAGAAAAAATTCTCATGCTTCCGATAAGGAGAGATGGAAATTGTTATTTAAAAATAAGCCCAGAACGTTTTGTTCTTAACAAGGCCTGACTACAGGAGAAACTATTTCACCAGAGCCTGAACAACTCCTACTAAAAATCTGAATGTTAAAGGTGTTTCTGGTTGGTCTCAGATGGAGGAACAGCTAAGACCATTGTATAATCATCAGAGGAATGTGCTGGAAACTGGAAGAAAGGCAACCCTTCTGATTATACAATGAAGCAGAGAACTTGGCTCAAGCGTGTTCTACCTTCTTGAGAAAAGTAGAACTTGTAAGTGATGAATACAGATATTTAGCTGAGGAGATTGCTAAGCAAAGTGTTAAAAATAAGGTGTGGTTCTTTCTGCTACTTATAATAAACTGTGAGAGGAGAGAAGTAAATTGTGAGTAAACAGAAGGAACTGTTATGCTCAAAGGAACATTTACAGAATCCTGCAGTTAACATGATACTAAATGGTGTGAAAGCAGATGTTTTCCTGGGAAGATCAGAGCCAAGGCAAAAATGTTTACTCTCACTACTTCTGTCCAACATTGTATTAGAAGTCCTAGCAAATGCAGTAAGACAAGAAAAGGAAATAAAAAGTACACAGATTGGGAAGAAAGATATAAAACTATCTTTGTTCACAAATGACATGCAGAAAATCCTAAACAATCAATAAAATAATGCCCAGAAGTAAGGCAGTCATGGCAAAGTTGGAAGATGCCAAGTTAATAGACAAAAGTAAACTGCTTTCTTATATACCACAAACGAACAATTGGAATTTGAAACACAATACCATTTATATTAGCACTGCCCCCCATAAAATATATAAACAACATATTTACAAGATCCATATGAAGAAAACTACAAATTCTTGATAAAGGAAATCAAAGAAGTTCTAAATAAATGGAGAAATAATTCATAAATGTGAATAGAAGGACTCGATACTGTCAACGTTTCAGTTTTTCTCAACTTAATAAAATCCCAGTTCAAAATCCCAATATTTCGTGACTAATGACAAACTGATTCTATAGCTCAAATGGAAAGATAAAAGATTCAAAATAGTCAGCACAATACTGTAGAAGAACAAAGTTAGTGGACTGCCACTACTTGACTTCAAAACTTATTACCACAGTAACTAAGACAGTGTGGTACTGGAGAAAGGATAAATAAGTAGATCAGAATGGAACAGAATAAGGGTTCAGAAATAGGTCCAGACAAATACAGTCAACTGATGTTTGGAAAAAGAGTAAGGCAAGTCATTAGACAAAAGACAGTCTTTACAACAAATGGTGCTACAACAATGGGACATCCACATGCAAAAAAGTGAAACTGTACATAGACCTCACACCCTCCACAGGATAACTCCAAATGGATCATCTCATGAAGTACTAGTATCCCAAATACACTCATAAATCCTCTTAAAATGGAACAATAATAAAATATAGTACTCAATTAAAAATGGACAAAAGATCTTAACAGACACCTAACCAAAGGTGAAATATACACATTAAATAAGCATTAAAAAAAGATGTTAAATGTATTTCAGGAGGTAAATGCAAATTAAAATAACCAAGAGATATCTGTCAGGCTCCCACTCCAGGGGCAGGGTCTACTAAGACCTGCAGAACTGGCATGACCAATTGAGGAAATATAAAGTTAGGAAAAATGATGAAGAAAGAGACACAGACACAGGATAGAATTTTCAAAGGTAGGAGCTCAGGGGGCCACCGCCCATTTGTGGGTTCCAGCAAGTGGCCACAAGTCTCTGTTTTACTCAGCTTTATTCAAATCTCTTTGCCCAGGTGGTAAGCTGAGGGAGGGAACAAAGACACCAGCAGTTTCTCTGAGTGAGCATATCAGCTCCTATTGTTATTATTAACTTTAGGATTTGAGTAGTTTTGAGGAATCTGAAATTTGAGCATTGTGTGGGGGAAGCCTCCTGTCTGGAGTCACACACGCAGATTCCTAGGGAGGTGTTAAACTCCACTAGTTCACTGTGGAGTAGAATGCCACTGGCACTAATCTACTCTGAGGAATCGGTGGGACAGAGGCATTTTCCTCCTCTCATTGCCACCAGAGAGGATTTTCTTCTGTGATAAGGGATATAAGCTCTCCTGTCCATATCTCAGGGCTTGAGCTGTTCCTTTAGTCTCTGCCCCAGTCCAATGCAAATCTCCACAATGGGTATCTGCTTTGACTGTTTAGTAGGCAGGAAATGACCTAGAAGATGTATCTTTTCTAGGTTTGCCATATCTCTTTTATGGTCATTATCTTCCTCAGAGTGTTCACAGACTCAGCAGAGGTATTTGTGTAAGCTGTACCTGCAACAGGCCAGAGTTTCAGAAAAGGCCAGAAACTTGTTCAGATAAGAAATTTAGCAATGGGTGGCTTAAAGGTAAATTAACTGACTTTTCTTTGTTCTGACTCCTTCAGCTTACTTTTTAATTTTCCCTTTTTCTGGGGGTGCCCTACCCTGCCAAGAATGGGGTCTTCGATCCCCATTCTGTCTGCAATATCACCACACACCATTACAATGGTGGAAATTCAGAACACTGACAATACCAAATGCTGTGAGGATATGGAGCAATAGGCACTCATTCATTGCTCGTGGGAAGGCAAAATGGTACGGCTTCTTCGGAAGACAATTTGGCAGATTCTTACAGAACTAAATATAACAATGCAACAATTGTACTCCTTGGTATTTGTCCAAATGAACTGAAAACTTAGGTCCACCAAGAACCTGCACACGAATGTTTATAGCAGCTTTAATGACAATTGCCCAAACCCAGATACAACCAAGTTGAACAAATAAACCATGGTGTATCTATGCAATGAGATATTATTCAGCAATAGAAAGAAATGAGCTATTAAACCACCAAAAGCCATCAAGTTACCTTAAATGCATATTGCTAAGTGAATTAAGTTAATCTGAAAAAACTACATATTGGATGATTCCAACAATACAACCTCCTGAAAAAGCAAAACTATGGAGATAGTAAAAATATCAGTGGTTGACAGGTGTTTGGGTGTGAGGGAGGAACAGAAGGATGAACAGGTGGAACACAGAGATACTTTGGGGGAGGGAAACTATTTTGTACAATACTGTGGAATAGTGGAATATATGTCATTATACATTTGTCAAATCCACAGAATATACAAATGAAAGAATAAACCCTATGTAAACTATCAATTTTAGTTAGCAATAATCTATCAGTACTGCCTCATCAGTTACAACAAATGTATCGTACTATTTGCAAGATGTCTTACTCCATTATGAATAGGGAAAACTGGGGCACAGGGAAGGGGTATATGGAACTCTGTACTTCCACTCATTTTCATGTAAACCTAAATGTATCCCCCCAAACTCTCAAAGTACATTAATTTAAAAAAAATAAGAAAAATTAAATAAATAAAAATAAATAGCCCTGGAAACAATCTAAATGTTTTTCAATGAAAGGCCATTTTACTTAAATAATAGTGGAATCATACAACTCAATACTATGCAGTCACTGCGTCACTGTGGGAAGTGGTGCATCAGTAAAGAATCACCTACTGAATGGATCATGTTATGCTGCAGAACTGCTTATATAAGACAATCCCTTAAAAAATTACCCACAAGTCTGTCTGCCTTTATTAGCATAGAGTAATGTCTGGAAGAGCCTTTGGTGCATCTTTGGGCAATGGTGAGAGAGGGCACACCCATCAGTGCCCTACTGAATCCTCAACACCCAGCCTGAACATAACAGGTGCTCAAAAGATGCTTTTAAAGTGAAAAATTGAAATCAGTTCCTTTGTGTTGTCTCCTATATTGTTTAACTTTTTAAAAATATAAAACCATATTATCATTATAATGGAAGAAGGACTGGCAGCTATTTTCACTCTAGCAAAGTCAATCTATGTACTACAGGGTAAAAATCATGATTGGCTCCTGACACTGTTTGAAATTCATTGAATAACTGCTCACTTCCCCATTTTTTTCCCGATGAATGTAGGCCCAGTCCTATATAGCTTTTCTTTTGAGAAGCACCTACAAAAATAATTGCCTATTACTTCTTCAGCATGTGAGGTTCAGCAGTGGCAGTATTCCATTTCAACCTTTCAAATGTCTTTTTCAGATGAGAGTAACCTTCTGAAATGGGAATGGCTAAAATGCTTCTTTTTATTTTTCTTCCAGAAGTGTTAAAAGAGTTGCTTTGCTTCGTTTCCTGTCAATCTCCAGGTGATAGGGTAGATTCACCTCTCCATTTCCAAATGATGGCAGAAGTGTTTCCCTGGAAATAACAAATTCTTAGAATTAAAAAGTTGAGATTTGGATCACCAAACGTCTGTGGGTGAGTGGAAACACAAAGTCACATTTCTTCCAGCACAAGGCTCTGAATTATGCTTGCCTTTAGCATCTCCAGCAGACTGGGGTCAACACTAGTTAATACGCTGGGTTAATACGCTAGTGGTATTAACACTGTTTAGCTTTGTGCTTCAGATTACCAAAAGAGAAACCTAAGATAATATCAATGTTGACTATAATTTTACCAATTTTATTTCTGAGTATCCATGACGCTGGGCACACTCCCTAACTCAGTTCCAAAATGCCTGCAGGGTCAGCATTATGATCCCCAGTGGTGGCACCACATGTCCATCCTCTTTACAAGTAGCCTGAGCAGAGTCCATTTCTTAGGCACCCCCTCCCATGCCAGGCTCGAGGCATTTCTACATTACCCAAAACTTTTTTTTTTTTTTTAACTCAAAAAGCAAAACTGTCAATAAATGGCATTCGGTGATCATTGAACTACATCACAATTGGAAGAATAAAGTGGAAAGAAAGATTAAAACTTGTTAACCTAATTTTTTAAAATTAGGTTTTTTAAAGGCAACAGCATGGCCAACACATGACTGAACACACATTTCATGTGGCATTTGTTAGTTCTGCTCTGAAAACACCGCAGAGTAATCTTAACAAATGCCTTCATTTTCCCACTGTCAAATTCCTTCTAATCCCATTGGGGGGGGGATCACAATTTTAAATTCAAACACTTTAACACATGTGAAAGCTTTTGCTCTCACAAAGTTTAATATGGACATTTCTCCTGGAGTAGTGAATGCTCTGTGGTATGAAAACAGAATTCTCTACTTATCTGAATGAGAGCAGAAAGCAAATAGTATTTAATGCTGAATCACAGGTAATGCGAGAGAACCCACATAGTACTAACTCCTCCTGCCTCCACATAGTCACAGCTACGGAGGTAAAAATGAGCGGAAGGTGGATGGAACTGCTCAGGTAATTCAGGTGAAAAATAGGCCACTTCCAGCCAGCCAACCGCCAACCTCTTTCTGCTTTGGTTTCTGACTGTGCAGATCAAAAGTTTTGTTTTTGTTTTTGTTTTTTTTTACTAAATACAGATCAGAAACCTGTAGTATCCCAAACCTCAAGTTGGGAGTCTGGGCTCTGGTCTTCATCTTTCCTCTCAGTGGTTGTTTATTTTTCATATATTCTAAAGTTCCTTCTAGCTCTGACATCCTCAGAGTTTCTTATTATATAAAACTGAGGCTCCAAACCGGCACCTGTAAGCCCAATCAACCCAACAGATATATTCTGTTTGGCCCACGCAAACAGATTGTTCTCAGAAATCATGGAATTAATTAACAACATTCAAAGTCGAGGGACTTCACACAAAAAATCAAAATTTCTGGCTTTTATTTCTTTTTAAACTAGAACATCTAGACATAATAAATGACACCTGGCTGGAGGTGAATGGAGGCTTGCACCTCATACAGGGCACGTACTTCCCTGGTCTTCTACACTCTTTACTGCCTGTAATGTCTACACAAAATCTTAGGCCAAACACCTATTGCCACTAGCTGTCAACTTGTGTTTTTTTTGCTTCTTTTACCCTTAAAAGAGAGGAAAGTGAAAGACTTGCATCCATATGGAAAGGAAGAAAATGAAAGACAGATAAAAAAGCTGAATATGCCATCAAAAATGTGAGACAGTAGGTTTTTTCACTTCCGTATAAAAATATGCTAGGCATGTAATATGCAAATAAGCATATCAGTGCTAAAAGAATAGGCCAAAAGATGCCATTTTGAAATAAACCTCGATAAGTGCTGGCATAAGGGAAGATTTGTAATGAAAAGTTAGTATCATGAGAAACAGAACTACACCTTCAATAAAAGTTGTTTCTGAATGTGGACAAAATTGCTGCTGTGACTATGAAATAGTGAATTAAGTGAAAAAACTGCTGGACATTACACCTTTTAGGGATGGTGAGTTGATAAAAGTGTTTAATGAATGTAGCTGTAATTACATACCCTAAACACACAGAAATAATCTTTTGTAAATAAAAGTATAATCGGAAACATGGCTGTTTAGGGTATTTTTAAAGAATTAGTGAAACTTTCAGGACAAGTTGTTTGGAAACATAAATCATTTGAGACATTTTTTATGATAGCTGATAGGAGCATTGAAGGCTATATTTATCTGTGATGTGAAGAGAAATCTGATGTGATTGAAGAACTATTGGACGTGGTGCTCATAAAATAGACAACAGAAGGAAATTATCTGATATGTATTTTTTCACGTTGGGAAAGTTTTTAAAAGTTTCTCCCCACCCCAGAAGCTTAGCATAATAAGAGCATTCAAATGTGTGAACGTCCTCCCATGGATGGTAATTCCACAGATGTTATAAAATATGATATAGTTGTATTATCATATAATTTAACATTTAAATATAATATTATTTAACACTCAATAACAACATTTTATAGGACTCATTTATGTCAGTTCATTAAATCATTCACCATGAAAAGCTTTGCACTAAAAAGTTAAAAAAAGATAAAATAAAATGATGAGTGAGATATACCATGATTTAAACCACAGTAATTCAATGCTCTGCTAGCTGGACAGATGTACAATATGGCATTTAGCTATATTATATTAGATAAAATCAATTTTTTTCCATCATATAGGCAAAACACTGATGGAGAAAAAGTGGATCAAAGACTTTGTGTTCTTGGGTGATGTTGTGACCCAGCCAGATATCCTTCTACATAGATATTCACAAGGGGGACACAAGTACAGGAACTTACTGATAAGGTTATCTGGAGTGACTGACTTGGCTCACTTCTCCATACTGAAATCATTCTCCAGAAATGAAAATGAATACCTGAACTCTAGTCTCAGAACTATTAACTTGGAATCTTAATTCTTTCAAAATATTACCTGATTTCAAAGTTTATAAAATAAGCTAATAATATTTAATTGATTATAATTATCAGGTGTGTTCAGACTGCTTCTGATTATGTGGAACTTCCTTGTATCAGACCAAATATCTCACTGAAAATGGAAAATTCTACAAGGCAGCTCGAAAGCATTAGAGAGAGATCAGAATAGCCAGAATTTGACCAACATGCCAGTATAAAGCAAAACACATTATATATATGTGAGCAAGACCTTCCTTTCCTGCTGATTTTTCTCCTTGGGTCCTTTGCTGATTTGCAGCACAGGGCACAGAGGCAGAGAGGAAAAGCAGCCTAGAGCTCCCAATAATCTCATCAACTGATAATATCAGTTTTTCTTTCTTGGTTTTTAGTTATTTGGTCCTTGCCCTTGGAGTAACTGGTAATTTTTTAAATCAAATGCTTCACATTGTGTATGAAACATTTTAGAGTCATCTTCATTCAGAAAGGATCTAATTTTTTATCTGATTGCCAGTAAAAGAAAAAGTAAATCTCTGGCCGGATTTATGTTGAATGAAATGAGGAAGAAATGTACACAGATGAAAATAATTCACCCCTGGGGACAGTGTGTTTCCTATAATGACATGAAAATGTTCAGAAATTTTCACCAAGCACTTTGTGGAAGCATTTCAGAAAATATTCTTGTAATTGAAGTATAGTTGGATTATATGCTTTTATGATTTCCTTCCAAAACTGAGATTCTGTGAGTTTATTTTTAAGGCAAATAAATTAATATGCTACACTGAGACAAAGTCCAATCCAAACATTCAAATTCAACTATAGAATTTATACTTCTAAAGTAACATGAAACAGATGATAAATCCATGTAAATTTCTGTGGTTATCAATAATATAGCTGTTTTGGAATGTTTCATGAAACAAATGGGAAAGGAACCTGCATTTAATACAGCACATATTAAAAGTATCTTAAATCCTGAACCATGATAAAGTGAATGAAGAAGACAGTATTCTAAGCAAAGGCCAAAAAGTGAGGGAAAAGGTTGGGAAAGAAGTGGTTCAGATGCACAAATTACATGAAAGCTAGCGGTCAACACAAGATCAGAGCCGGTGATCAAAGGCAGAAACCACCAGGAACTATTGCCAAAAGCTCAAGGTCAGATCAAATGATGCCCAATAGACAGGAGAGCCAGCAGAAATCAAGTCCAGATGCACCCTTGGGACATTTGAGAAAATAATCCCTCAAATTACTTCTGTGTTTTGTGGTTCAAATAAAAATCACAGGTTGGGAAAGGCTGCGTAGAGTTGCTGGGTCGTAGGGTTTATGCACAGTTCTCGCCTTATGTCAAGTAGCCCATAAGTCATCCTTACAGCATACAGGGGTCCTCAAACTTTTTAAACAAGGGGCCAGTTCACTGTCTCAGACCATTGGAGGCCCGGACTACAGGCCCCAGGATGAGTGGGCTGCTAAGCAGGACAGGCAGCGGCAGCAAAATCACCTGGCAGGCTGGATAAATGTCCCTAGTGGGCTGCATGTGGTCCGTGGGCCGTAATTTGATGATGCCTGAAGGCAATGGCCCAATGTCATTCAAAATGATTTTCTGATTTACATTTCTCAGCACTATATAAAAAGTCTGATCCCAATTCTTACCCATGGTTGTTACGGTCAGACAAGGTACCAGAATCAAGGAATCAAACTTCAGCGAACCTTTAAAATTATCACAGCCTGCCTCAATTAAGAAACCTGTTCATGTTCACATCATGACAGAACCAATAGAACCTCCCCAGGGTACAGGTGCCCTAGCAGTTGGCAGCAGCACCATGGCTTATACCTGGAGGATCCCTGCACTAACGATGTTATCTCGTCCATGTTTCTGAAGCCACTGTGCTTCCAGGGTCATGTTGTTATGGGGCAGGGAGAATGCAAACCTCTTAGCACGAACCCGTGCCTTCCAAATTTACAAGAAAGGTAAGACAATTTTCTTACCTGAAATTTGTGTTATATATGTCACATACACGTATTTAATTTTACATGATTGTATAAACGTGATGTCCTTTCCTCCCCTCCCCTCTCTTCTCCTTTTCACTTCTTTCACCTGCTACTATCCCTGCACCCCTTCTACGTCAGGTAACCTAGTGAGCTACTTAGTTCCTCACGCTAATATTAGTTACAAAACAAATAAACACACAGACATAGAGGGTTGTTCTGTCTTTGTTTCTTAAAAGGGCCCCTAAATATATTTTCTTGCATTCTTCCTTACTCACAGAAATCCCTCCAAGTCATCTGGCAGAGTTGCAATCCATTTTCTTCAAAGGCTGTATGACACGCCATGATATGGAAGCTCCATGATTTATAATGTATCCAATTACTCTCCTGTTGACTATCATTCATTTCATTCTAATGACAGGTGGTCATAAATATCATTATGCCTATATCTTTATGTACTGATGCATTTGTTTCTATGAGACCAATTTCTAGGAGTCAGATTGCTAGGCGAAAGAGTACATGTGTAATAGATGTCGCTGAATTGATTTCCAAAAGGGCTGTAATAGTTCACAAATAGAAGAAGAAACACCATAATTCTATTAATATAAAACTGGGTATATTTCGGGTTAAATACAAAACTTACATAATTGTTTGGAAGATATATAACAAGACACAGGACTTTCAGCCTGTGTTTCGGCCATCCACACCCTAACGGGGATTTTTCAATTGGTGTACTGTGAGAGGATGTTAGGTGTGTTGTGAAAAATTTTAAAGATCTTTAATTAAATTATTTTCAAAAGAAGTTCAAAGCACAGTAAGTATATTCTTTTTTTTTCTCTTTGTTGGACCAACATAATTTAAGTGTGCAAAAGAAGTTTAACCATAGGTTCAAGTGTGTCAGGAGATTAAAAAAAAAAAAGGTTGAAAAGCTGGGACCTGAGCTTTCCTTTCTCTGCCAAGTTTGAAAGGCCCTCGGTTACATGACAGAAATAGTAAGTAACCTGTAGAAATAGCATGGGGCTCTTGCTTGGTGCAGTGTGCAATAACAAAATATGACACAGAACCGTTCCAAGGATAAAGTAACTTCCCTCCCTCAAGCTAGAGACAGGTTATCCCTGCCTATAATTATATTTTCCTTTCATTTTCACAAAAGAAAAAATATCAAGCCATGTAGCACTGGAGATCCTTTAGATTCTCCTCAGTATGACAGTGGGGAACCTGTCTTAGGGGAGACTTTAAGAGGTTGGCTGGTGGGGAAGGAAGCCAAAGGTCTCAGGGCTCTTGGTGCAACTCCATAAGGTGGAAGCCTTGGGTCACATGCCCTAGAGCTACAGACACAGCCACAGTGGCAGGAGACATTTTATCAGTAGCTGAAACCTCTAACCAGAGGCAAGTCTTTCTCAATTTGTCATGACATAATGGGATTTTCCTATTTGGGTTGGAGCTGCCTCTATCCCAGTGTTTGTCAACCTTTTATCACACGGCACACTGGAACCTATAGTTAAACTTTTGCAGGATACTTAAATTATGTTTATCAAAAGAAAAAATAAAAAAAATTTAATTAATGATCTTTAAACATTTTTGCTCCACACCCAAGATCCTCTCACGGCACACGGGTTGAAAATCACTGCTCTATCCAGATTAGAGTCCAGGACATACTCGAGAAAGGAAGAGAAGACTTGAGAACCCTGCTGTCATGCTGGAACCTGTAACTGCTCCTCTTGAAAGCTTCTGAGATCAAACATCATCCTCACAATGGCTTAATTTTGGCATTTAAGTAAAGTAGGCTCAGTGCCTGTGGCTCAAGTGGCTAAGGTGCCAGCCACAGACACCTAAGGTGGCAGGTTCTAATGCAGCCTGGGCCCGCCAAACAACAATGATGGCTGCAACCAAAAAAATAGCTGGGCGTTGTGGTGGGCACCTGTGGTCCCAGCTACTTGGGAGGCTAAGGCAGGAGACTTGCTTGAGCCCAGGAGTTGGAAGTTGCTGTGAGCTGTGATGTCACAGCACTCTACCCAGGGGGACAGCTTGAGGCGCTGTCTCAAAAAAAAAAAAAAAAAAAGTAAAGCTTTAAAAGTAACTAAGTGTGGGGATTGATTACTTCTATTTATTTGGATTTTTTTTTCCTTTGGCTATTTGAAGGAATAGAGTGATTCCTTTTCCTCAGCAAAACCTTTAATATTAAAGAGGCTTCAAGTATAATTAAAATAATTGAAGTTTTAAAGAATTTATGAATACAATCTATGAAGTCTGATGAATCCTACTGCATTTTATAGTCATGAAAGCTTTGGAGGAAAAAAATGTTTATCTCATGTTTAAAAATTAAAAATATAACAAAAAAGGAATGTAGGTCCTGTTTTAGGAATTCAAATATAGTTTCCTTGAAGTAGAAAGTGATGGTGTCCTCTTGACAGAAGGAAGGTCTCAGGTTCTCTGAATTCTCCATCTGAAAATCTTTGATAGTTTAATATTTTAAATCAATACTGTCATTCTTTTCTCCTGATAGTATAAATGAGGACATGAAAAACCTCTTGGAAGTTTAGTACTCAAATTTTGCTATACATGTCAAATATTACTTGGTGAAACCCATGAAGAACTATTCCCAATTGCCATCATACCATTTTCATCTCTTAAACACGTATCTTTTTAATTAGGCTAAAGTGGATATATATCTGAAAGGCCCACAAAGAATCTGTAATGTCTTTTTGTTTAATCTGGGGGAGATGGTTTTATTGGCATGTTTTCAAATCAGATAGAATGATAATGATGAGATACAGGCTAAATATAATTCCGTAGAACACTGGAAGTGCACAGTTCTATCAGTAACCATTCTTGGAGATGAAACCCTAATTCTGCAGGACAGATCCATTCCAGTTTGATTGCCATTGTTACTCCAGAACCAAGAAGTAATAAATGCAGAGTGTTTTCTAAAGAGAAGACACAAATTCTTATTTACTTAGACTACTGACAAATTGTTGAAAAAAAAATTACACAGAATATGGTACATCCCAGAGCAATAGTAATGTCATATTATCATTCTTGTTCCAAAATGCAAACTAAGTATTTTATTTACAGCGGGTGTTCTTTCAGTCAGCACACGTACACAGTGATAATTTATGACCAGCAAAGCAGTGAGACTTTCTGACATTGCCTTACCTAAACTGGTAAAAACATTTTGATGCTAATTTGGTGAGACAAGAAAATGAAAGAGAATTCATTTCAGCTATTTAAATCCTGTCACTGATGTCCATGCCTTATGGCTCAGATAAACTATTCAGATGTCTCTTTCTAATCATGTTTTTTGAATTAATCTTTCAGCTGGTGGATCATGATATGATTTACTAAAAGAATGTCCCTCTCAATTCAATGATCACATAAAGACCGATGGAAGCAGGGGTTGAGAGGATCCACAATTGCACTGTTGTGACAGACAAATATTAGGATAACAGCACGTAACTTTGAAAACTATTTATTTATTCAGGTTTGGGGACTAGTCAAGATGGCAAAATATGATCACATTTTGACGTACATCCTCTTCTCTTATCATATGCCAGTGACAAATTAAAAGTATAAATAGAAGTAACCGCAGTCATCTTGCAAATGAAGACAGAACTGTGAATCAGAATCGGAACAGAATACAAAGGCAGGGAAGGGCATCAGCCTTGGGCCCTTCAGCTTCCAGCATGGAGGCAGTGTCATACAAGGAGACAGAGATGGAGTATGCTCTACCGCTCAAGGCAGGCTGGGAGAGGAGCCAGCCTAATGAAGGAAGTGGAAAAAAACAGTCTGCTCACTACTTGGCCCCAGCTTCTAGGAGGTTGCAGCTATAGGGAGGATGGAGGAAGCAGACATAGCTTGGTGACCAGGAACATGGCTGCCCCCTCCCACCACACCCTTATGTGCAGTGATGGGCTCAGTGACGATATCATCATGGGGCAGAAGCTCACATCACCTACGAAGATCCTGTCCTCATCCTTATCCAGGGCTCAGTGGACATACCACAAAATAAGGAAAGCAAAGCAAACATACTGGGGAAAGAGAAACAACAGTCACCACAAAATGAGTCTGTGAACAAAAGCTACAAAAAACGCTAATGCATCTAATGCTAAGGAAGATAGCCAACAAAATCTATGGAATTTACTGTGAATGAATTAATTTGTGAACCAGACTAAGAAAGATTTTAAAATAAGAATATTCAGGATACTCATAAACATAAATGAAGACATAGGCATTAAAACTATGCCCCAAGACATAATGGAAAAATAAGTAGACATACAACACATACGGATAGAGAAGAGATCTAATTAGAATTTCTAGAAATAAAAAATTTGCCCATTTGCCCAGAAGTGCATTAATGTACATAGTTACCATTCAATAAAATAAAAAAAAAATTTTGCCCATTTGAATAAGTAATAAAAATCTTGATGAGATTAACTCTAGATTGGACTGTGCAATGCAGAACAGAAAGAAAAGGAGGTTAAAGAAAAAGAATAAACAACATGGAAAACAGATAATGAGCAGGAAAAATATTAGAAGAGGTAACAGCGGGAAAAATACAGTACAGAGGGTGGCAAAAACATATGCACATTTTAAGGAAAAAAACTGTATTAAAATTGTAATACTCAATATATACCAAAAAGAAAAGATGAATGCAAGTCATGTTGAGAACCTCCTGTAACTGCAGAAGTCCAATGTGACTCAAGTATTACAAATTTAATACAGTTTTTTCCTCTTATCTTAAAATATATATACATTTTGGCACCTAGGACTAAATCTTACAAAAAACATGAAGGGCCTTTTTGTCGTAAATTGTGATAGGTTGTCAAGGAATGTACAAGAACCCTGGAATATATGCAGAGATATGGTGTATTCATAGAAAAGAAAATTTAATATCATACATATCAGTTGTCCCAAAATTACTCTGTTAACTCAAAGAATAATTTTAATACAAATCCTAAAATTTTTATTTTGTAGCTGAACAAGTTGTTCCTGAAATTCATGTGTTAGAACCAAGGTCCAAGAATAGGCAAGATAATCATAAAGAAAAAAGAATGGGAGAAATTTCCCTGCCATATCTCAAAGCCCATGATAAAGCCGTAATAACAAACGCAGGGTGGTGCTGGTCCAGGAATAAACAGAATACAGCAGAGTGGAGAATTCAGAAAGAACCTGCACACATGTAAAAACAATGAGGTGGTGGAAGACCATAGATGGACATGTGCAAAGACAGACTATGAAATAAGTTCCTGGGCTACTGATTATCTCTGTAGCAAAAAAAAAAAAAAAAATGAGACCTCTGCCTCATATGACCCATAAAAAGCAGTTGATCGGATACAGGAGAAACCAAATTGTAATATGAAAAGTGAAACTTGCAACCTTACAGAAAAATATATTGGAAAAAAAAACATGGATAAGGAAGAATTTTTAAAGAAACACAAAAAGCAAAAAAGATAAAGGAAAAGAATAAGTAGAATGACAAGTAAATTAAATGAAAAACCTCTACCTGAAAAAGACAACATGAGTTAGTTTAAAATACATTTGTTATTCATATAACCAACAAAGGATGAGTAACCAAACTATATAAAAAAAGCCTAAAATTTACAGGGAAAAGATAAAACCAAAATAGAGACGTGGGAAATACATAAACTGGGAATTTATAGAGGAAATCCAAATCTCTAAAAATATATATGAAAGAGGCATTCACACAGATGAATCATCAGAAAATGAAAATTAAAACAAGAAGATACCATTTACATTGCTCAGTTGGCAAAAACAGAAAAGTCTGTCAATCACAACCATTGGTTAGGGTTGGTAACAAGCTGTTCAGACAGTACTGGGGAATGTAAATTGAAAAATCACTTTGAAGGACACTTGGCCATTGCCTATGATGTAAGCATGACCTACGTCACACCTGACATACGTAAGAACTATACGCAAACCCTGCAACCCAGCAATTCTACTCATCAAACCACAGAAAACAGAAATGATTTCAGGGATTATTTCTCACATTTCCAAAGGATAATTCATAACTGTTCTAAATGCACTGGCAGGTGAGAGCCATGCATACATATAGTGGGTGACATGAGCATAAGAGCTTAATTGTCTATGGAAAAGATTAATATCTGTTAAATCTTCATGGTTGAAACATGGGTGTTTGTTATTTTTCCTATACTTTCCTGCATTTTAAAAATATTGACATCACCTCACATTTCTCAGGATGGCCACCAAAAAAACAAAACAAAAAAAATAGCAAGCGCCAGGGAGGACGTGGGACTCCTGTGCACCATTCACAGGAATGTAAAATGGCACAGCCACTGTAGAGAACAGAGAGGTGATTATTCAAAAGTTTAAAACAGAACTACCAAATGATCCAGAAATCCCATTTCTGGTTATATATCCCAAGGAATTGAAAGTAGGACCTTAAGAAGGTATCTGTACACCCATGGTCATAACGGCATTATGCAAAATAGCCAAGAAGTGAAAGCAACCCCAGTGGAAGGAAAACCTCAACAGATAATCAGATGAGCAAAATGGAATCTATCCACACAAAGGAATACTATTCAATCTTGAAAAGGAAAGAACACATGTTACACCTGTGACACAAATAAACCTTGAAGACATTATGCTAAGTAAAATGAGCAAGACTCCAAAGAACAAACACTGATTCCACTCATGTGAGGTCTTAGGAGAGGCCAAAATCATAAACAGGGAGTAGAATGGTGGTTGCCAGTGTGTGCATAAGAGGGAAATGGAGAGCTAGTATTTAAGGGCACAGAATTTCAGTTTTGTAAGATGAATAGTTACAGAGATGAATGGTGATAGCTTCACAATATCATTAGTGTATTTAATACCATTGAACTGTACACTTAAAAATGGTTAAAATAGCAAATTTGACATATATATTATACCACAATAAAAATAATCAGATTAAAGCCTAGCTCGTGCCTGTAATCCCAACACTTTGGGAGGCTGAGGCAGGAGAATCACTTGAGGCCTGGAGTTCAAGAGAAGGCTGAGCAACATAGCTAGACTGTGTCTCTACCAAAAAAAAAAAAAAAAAAAAAAAAGAAAGAAAAGAAAAGAAAAGAAAAAGAAAAAAATTAGCTAGGTGTAGTGGTTTGTGCCTGTAGTCCCAGCTACTCAGGAGGCAGAGGCAGGAAAATCACTTAAGACCAGGAATTTGAGACTGCAGTGAGCTATGATGATACCACTGTACTCCAGCCTGGGCAACAGGGTGAGACTCTGTCTCTAAAAAAATAAAAAGAAAATCAGAATAACAAAAGCTCATATTTTAAAATAAAACATAAGGTAAAATAAACTAGTAAAATGTAAGCCTACCCATTTTTCTGGATTTGTAAAATACGCAGTAGCTTAGGCCTGTGTCATCTTGCCTTGATCATTCTGACAGCCTCTGTGGTTCAGCCTTGCACCTCTGCAATCCACCCCCTCTTGTGTTGTCAAGAGTGATCTCTTTAAAACCTAAACCTGATCACATCTGTCACCCTTCAGAGGTCCTACTCAGGTTTCGCAGCAAGCGATAGGCTTTCTCTGAGACAGGCTGGAATTCATTTCCAGCCTCATTAACGGGTTGCTTCCAAAGTACCAATTTCTTTCCATTTCTTAACCACAATGCACTAGTTTTTGCCACTGTGTTTATTTAGGTTCTCTCCTCTCATGAAATGCTCTTCCAACAGCAACTCTGGCCTCACTTCTACCAGATGGGTGGGAGCTGGGCTGGGTACCCTTCCTTTGACCTCTGGAGGGCTTTTGACACCTATCACTTTCTTTCTACATGAATCCTGCCTGAGGATGGTGACCTAGTGACCTGTTGGCTATTGGAGCTCTTAACACTTA
The DNA here is from genome assembly GCA_963574575.1 of Galagoides demidoff. Taxonomy (NCBI): domain Eukaryota; kingdom Metazoa; phylum Chordata; class Mammalia; order Primates; family Galagidae; genus Galagoides; species Galagoides demidoff. The sequence continues at coordinate 29,968 of CAUYQV010055778.1, forward strand.
ATTAGTACCTGGCCCATGGTGCTTAGCTGAGCTGAGCGACATGTTCTGTGTTTACCACTATATTCCCCTTCCTAAATGGCTGGCACAGCATCGTACAGTAAGAGAACAGAAGGCACACTCAGGGATTGGCACCCACTCTCCCAGCAGCTTCTGCACTGCACAGTGACCACAGAAAGATCATCAAGGTATGGAAGATTAGGATTTCTGTGGCTAGAGGCTACAAGTAACCCCTTTCCAACATTCTGCTTACTGGTCTAAAATGTAAATTTATAATATTGACGCAGTCTCCCTGGTATTAATCCTGGATGCAAATATGTTGTTTGAAATGCATTGTTTGCCCTCCCCCTAACTCCACAGGCATCCAGCTATTGTACCAGGTGTAATGTAGGCAGCCTGGTCCTGGCCTCAGAGATAATGCACCAGATTGGGTTTGAAACAAAATGATTGGAATTTTAAGTAGATTATGGGAAATGTGGCAATGTTTGCATTTTTTTTTTTTTTAGGAGAATCATAAGTTTTTTTTGTTTTGTTTTGGCCAGGGCTGGGTTTGAACCCGCCACCTCCAGTATATGGAGCCGGCGCCCTACTCCTTTGAGCCACAGGCACTGCCCCACAAGTTTTCTTTTTTCTCTTTGAAAATATTTTATTTTTTAAATTGGCATACTAATTATATCTATTTATGGAGTAAGCAGTGATGTTTCCAAGAGTATAGTGAGCCAATGAGGGTAATCAGCATATCCATTACCTCACACATTTACCATTTCTTTGTGCTGGGAACATTCAACTATCTCCTAGCTATTTGAAACTGTATCTTATGGTTAACTATAGTAACCCTAAAGCCCTATAGAACACCAGAACTTAGTCCTCCTATCTAGCTGAAATTTGGAATCCTTTTACAAATCTCTCCTTATGCCCTCTTGCCACTCTCCTTTCCCAACCTACAACATCCTCTGTTCTACTTTTTACTTCCATGGGATCAACTTTTTTTAGCTTCTAACATGTGAACACACAATGAACAAAGAGGTTTCACGTCCTGAACAGAGCATACACTGATTATTCTGTAGACCTAGTAATTCAGGCCCTTTCTAAAACATGTCCTCAGTAAATCTAAGCAAAAAAGTCGCAGAAAATGTGATCAAAATATTTAAGACCTGGATGAAATTTTAGGGCGTACACAGAAACTGAAATTACTTAATTTGAATGATTTACTACTCAATAAATTTTGCCCAAGTACCATCAATGCTGTAATAAAATATTTCAGCAGGAAGTAAAATTTCAAGATTTATGGCATCCTTATGGACTTCTATGCTGTCAACATCTCTTCCAAGCTTTATTCACCACTTGGGAAATAACTCACAGCATTATACTCACCACATTACCGACAAATATTTTTTTACACACACTGTACAAAGTCTTATTGTAGAAGGAACTGGAGATTTTACAACAGTGAAAAGGGTATAGAAATTGATGATTATATAATTTCAGAATCATTACCAGCTAGTACCCAATCATCTCTATTCAAAATAACAGGCAAGACACTTGCAGAAAATATGCACTGAGCTATTTATTTTTCTCCCTGTGTCTGATTACGAGGGGGTCATGAGCTGGGGAGTGGTGAGGTGATAGTTTGCTCAATACCCCAAGATCTCCAGAGATCAGGTTAGGAGGCTTGGGGATTCTGCGCCGGCCTCATCCAGCCCCTCATGGCTTGTTGGACGCAGAAACCCAGTCATCACATACACCCCAGTCCATGTTTTACACTTAGGTGTTTTTCCTTCAAACCCTCCAACAGTGCTTCCCAGAACATAAAGCACACAGGCCCACACCGAGCTGCCAGGATGCCAGCATCTCAGTTACATGGAACCCAGTGAGACGAGCTTTGGGGTCTGCTTCAGTTCTCATGTCTACTGGAAAAACTGCCCCTCATCTCTGTTACTTGTAAGCCTCCTCTTCTATCATTTTCCTTGTGAGCCAACTATGTAGAAAAAAATTGTATCTTAGAAATGTTGGTGCCAGTGATGGAATATCAAAGCTACCAAGAGACCAAGATTCCGACATTTTCTCATTTTTTTTGCATTCCTTTAAAAAGACACCCTAAATCCCAAGTGAATTTCTGCACCCTGAGAACAGCACAACTGAAAGTGAATATAACCTGGGGAAGCTGAAGCAATGTGAGATTATGAAGAATAGGTCTGGAAGGTAGGTCCGACAATGCCATGGCCAAGACCTCCTGAGTTTTGGCCACGTGGAAGGTGTAAAGCCAGCTTCTCTGCCTAGGACTGGGGAAAGAGCTCTCCTTCAGTGATCATGTCTCCTTTAGTGAGCAAGCCAAGAGCATGGTATCTTCTCAGGGTTAAATCACTTGAATCTGATTGTGGGAGTTGAAAGGGAAAAACAGGTAGTCACCAAAATCCACTGCAATGGTAATTCAGGTCACAGTATGCACTGGGATCAACTCATGGTCTGAGTGTCACAGGCTATACCTCACCATCCTTCCAGAAATATCTAACAGTACATAGCCCTTTCTTGACAGAGTGCCAGAACACTGTCACCCCAACAATCTCCAAAGTGCTGAAATACAAACTGAGCTATACACATGCAATGCTCTATCTAGCTTGAGAAATTACAACATAGTAATCTGGGAAAAATGTCTAGAAACAATGTTCAGTCTAGTGCACCACAGCTAATGCAGTGCTGCTCTTTGCACTCACCTGTGTCTACCACCTACATTCACCTCAGCCCTCCTGTCAAGGTCATATGAGGCCAAACCAACCCAGAAATAGGCAAGCTTCCTCCATAGCATGGAACTTAGCAGAGGTGGCTGGCATGTGGACCACAGATTCTGCAGCCAGATGAACTCGGTTTGAATTCCCTCCCCACCACTTGCTAGTTTTATAAATATGGGCAGGTCATTTAAGCTTTCTTTGCCTCAATTTTCCCATCTGAATACTAGAGTTACATGAAAAGCACTTAGAATTGGTTTAAACAATATTTATTTCTCACAGTTCTGGAGGCTGGGAAGTCCAAGATCAGGTTGTGGTGAGTGTTCTCTTGCTGGCTTGAAGCTGACCTAGCTGCCCTCTCCCTGTGTCTTCCCATGGCCGAAGGACACTAATCTCATCATGGGAACTTCACCTACATGACCTCATTTACACCCATTTACTTCCCATAGGCTCCCACCTCAAAATACCGAGCCACTGGGGTTAGAGCTTCAACAGATACATTTGGGAGCGACATCCAGTCAGTCCATAATAATGGGAGAAGAAAAAACAGGTGGACCCTCTGAAGGTTTATCACTGAGAAAACTTTCAAGCTGTGAGATGGAGTATCCTAGTTTAATTCTAAGCACAAATAAAAAGATATATGGTAGAACTATATAAAAGAGCAAAATATTAGTTGAGTACATTAGCATATAATAATTGGAAGTGAAAGTTTCTTTTTTAAATTTCTGGTGAATTTCTTTTTTACCGTCCCCTCGCCTGATATAGAGAAAATTTTCATACTAGGTGGATATTACCGGTTTTAACAGCTTAACTAAAGCAAAGATAGTTAAGATAGCCTTAATACTGTGAGGATAACATGAAGAACTGTTATGAGAATTTAACACATGGGAACATAACAGTCCATAAAGTCAGATAGATATTAAACATTGTAATTATTTCTTCCTTAGGATCACAAAAGGAACATAACAAAAGAAATTACTTTTGGTTTTCAAGTCTCTGAAGACACTTTTTAGAAGTTCACAAGTATGAATTCTTGAACCTAATGTTTGGGAAAGTCCTGAGTATTCTCTCCCCTCTCTTTCTGTGTATATGTTACAAAACATAGATGAGCAACTTGGGCTTCTGTGAGGGTCCCTGGCAATTCCAGCACCTCTGCACCATCCCAGTTCCTGAGTTCTGCTGGCCGATGGTCACAGAGATGCTCCCCCAGGGTTACAGCTGACCTCTGTCTTATGCGTTCACTGGCACTTCCCATTCTGATTTTTTTTCTCACTTCCAGAATCTACACATTGTCTGCCTACCCCTATGTTGCCGGTGTAGGGGGTTGGAGGGATTTGAAGGCTGATCATGGAAACAGACATGACTGTGAAATGGCAGCAGCACACACAAGCTGCACTGGACGATGCCTGGACAAGTCTGCATGCAGAGGAAGCCTTTCATGGCATGTGACTGTCCAGAGACCACCACATAGAAGTGGATATTCAGAAGGGGAGGAAGCCAAATGAACTCTCAGAAAACAAAGGCGTGGGAGAGGATGCTTGTTCAATGTTGCTCAGCAGCTGGGTGGGGAGTCTCTGGGTTGGAGATCTCTGAAGGGCAGCAGTGGCCTGAGGGTCTTTACAGCCTGGGGCTTATCTGATCTGTGTCTTGAACATGTAGATGTTGGGTGCAATTTTGTGAAATATGCAGAACAGGCAGGATCTAAATGGCTAAAACTCTGCTTATTTGGGTTATATTTTAAAACAATTGGCTGTACAAAAATTTGACTTTAGTGCTGGTAGGCTTTTGAGCTGATGAATCTCAGCTGTTATGAAGAAATAAACAACTTAAGGGTCAATATAGAGACCACTCCTGTCTCATTCATATAACACATTTATCATGCAAAATGAACTCCAAGATCTTCCTGACTAGCATAATCTATGTAAATGGCTGAATCATTTGACCTAGGAACCTACCGATAATTTCCCACTCTTTTGCTACTTAATCACTTTATTTCTATGTGCCTTGGTTCCCACTTCTGAAAAGGTGATTACCTCCTTAGTGTCCATTCTCCTGCCCCTCATTCCTCAACACTGAATTGAGAGGCCAAGAAGATATACTGGTCTTATTAAGATGCTTGATAAGAACACAGATTCCTGAGCCCAGCAGCCCTTCTGGTTTGTTTTCCAGGAGTGGAAATCAGTAGTGCGTAACTTTTGAAAGTTCTCCAGCTCAGGAGCAGCAAGGCTGGGAGCAAAGGTTATTCTGGAAGAATCTGTGGGGATGTATGAGATGTGATTTCTGTTATCAAGAACTTTCCATGTTGTTTCCTTGTTGAAATAAGACAAACACACCTTGAGAACAGAGGAGAGAGGTGTGGGCCAGTGGAACATTACAGTTGAAGACAGAGGGTCAGAAACCAACACAGAATGCTTATGGGGCAGTGAAGAATCTGCAGGGACCCCTGTGCAGGATGGGTGTTCTGGGACAAGAGCACCTCAGGATGGATAAGCAGACTGGTCTGAAGCCATCCTGTGGAGAATCTATCAGTTGGAAAAGATAATTCTGACCTCCTGTGACAGGAAATAAAAAGATCAAATGATAAAAGAGTAAGGTAAAGTGTCATTCTGGGTGCAGTCTTTCGCCATGTTTCACGTGTACAAAGAAATGAAACAAAAGACAACTATAGGCCAGTACCTATAATAACAACTTTACCAATGTCTACTTAATGCTCAAAACAAATTGTTTTACAGAAATTTGTCCATTTATGCTATCTAATCTCTTTCTATAAAATCAATCATAGCATTATTTTTTAATCCTTTTTATTTTTCTAAGGTTGGCAGTAATATCCCATTTTTATTACCTGATTTTGGTTATTTGAGTCTTTATCTCTTTTTTAAAATCCCCTGTCTGTCTAGCTAATGGTTTGTCATTTTTGTTGATCTCTGCTAAGAACCAAATTTGGGTTTTGGTGATTTTCTCTAATGTTGTTCTATCCTCTATTTCATTTACTGCCTCTCTAATCTTGTTTTCCTCTGGCTGCTTGCTTTGGGAAAAGAGAGCAAAAAAAATCCAATTTCTAAATGCAAAAGTTTATTGATTTGAGATTTTATATTTTAATATCTGCATTCAAAGCTAAAAATTTCCCTGAAGCATTGCTTTAGCTGTATCACATGTTTTTTATAATGTATTTTCATTTTAATTCATCTCAAAATATTCTCATTTTCTAATTTTTCCTTTGTGATTTCCTCTTTGATCCACTGGTTATTTAGCGATGTGTTATTCAGTTTTCACATATTTGCAAATTTCCCAAATTCTTTCCACTTCTTGATCCCTAATTTTATTCCACTGTAAATTATTTTCTATAACTTTAATCCATTTAAATTTATCGAGGCTTGTTTCATGATCCAACATACTGGTCTGTCCTGGAGAGTATTCCATGTACAATTATGAATAGTGTATATTTTGTTACTATTTGGTGGAATGTCCTATAGAAGTCTGCTAGGTCTAGTGGATTTATAATATTGTTAAAGTTTTCCACTTCCTTCTTGATCTTTTAAGTACTGTGGAATATTAAAGTTTCCAAGTATTAATGTTAGATTATCTGTTTCTCCCATTGCTGTTGTCAGTTTTTGCTCATGTATTTTGAGACTTGGTTGCATATATGTTTATAATTGTTATATATACTTGACAGATTGACCATGCTATTATTTTACCCTTCTTTGTCTCTACTAACAATTTGTATCTCTTAAAGTCTATTTTGTCTGACATGCCTATGGCCATTTTAGGACTTTTTGGATGATGTTTGCATCATATATTTTTTCCATCTTTTTCTCTCACATAGTTGTGTCTAAATTGAGTCTAAAGTATGTCTTATAGATAGCATACTAATGGATTTTTAAATATAATATCAAATTCTTTCAATTGGAGTGTTTAATTCCTTTATATGTAATATGATTTCTGATAAGGCAAAATTTATTTTGCCATTTTTATGTTTTCTATATCTCTTATGTCCTTTTTATTATCTCTTCCTCCATTACTGACTGCTTTATTTTGTGTTATTTTCTAGTTCACTATATTAAGTCCTTTGTCATTTTCTTTCTTTCTTTCTTTTTTTTTTTTTTTTGAGACAGAGTCTCACTTTGTTACCCTTGGTAGTGTGCTGTGGTATCACAGCTCACAGCAACCTCTAGCTCTTGGGCTTAGGTGATTCTCTTGCTTCAGCCTCCTGAGTAGCTGGGACTACAGGTGCCCACCACAATGCCCAGCTATTTTTTTGTTACAGTTTGGCCAGGGCCAGGTTTGAACCCACCATCCTCAGTATATAGGACTGGCACCCTACTCACTGAGCCACAAGTGCCATTTTCTTTACTAAAAGACTCCTTTTTAGTGTAGGAAATGTCTGATAGTGACAAATTAAATTTTTGTTGATGTGAAAACATTTCATTTCTTCTTTATTATTGAGTGATGGCTTTCCTGAATATAAAATTCTTGGTTGATAGACCCTTTTTTGAGCACTTTGCCTTCTGGCCTTCATGATTATTCATGAGAAATCCGTTGTCAGTATTACTGAAGATGCCTTGTACTTGTAAAGAAATGCTTCTCTTTTCAAGATTCTGTCTTTGGATTTTAATTATTAATATGTCCAAGATGGTTCTCTTTGAGTTTATCCTACCTGGTGTTGAGCTCTTTGATCTGTAGATAAACGCTTTTTGTCATGATTAGAGTATATTCAACCATTATTTTTTCAAGGATTCTGTTTATTTTTCTTCTCTCCTTCTGGGATTCTCATTATGCATATTTGGTATGCTTGATGGTGCCCCACAGATCTCTGAAGCTCTATTAATCTGTTTTCATTCTTTTTTCTTGGTGTTTCTCCAGCTGGATACCTTGATAGATTTATCTTTAATTTGGGTGATTCTTCTGTACACTCATATCTTTTATTGAGCTCCTCTAGTAATTTTTCATTTCACTTATTGTGCTTTTCAACTCCAAAATTTCTGTTCTTTTATAATTGACATCTCCTTTTTGATATTTTATATTTGATGAGGCATTGTTCTCACACTTTCTTTTATTCTTTAGATGTAGTTTTAATTTTTTGAACATATTTAAAACACATGCATTAAAGTCTGTGTCTACTCTATCCAATGTTGGGCTTCCTTGGGGATAGTTGTTACTGATGATCCCCTCCCCAACCATGTACACTGGCTACATTTTCTTTATTCTTTGCATATCTCATAAATTTTTTTTGTAGAAAGTGGATATTTTAAATGATAAAATTTGGCAATTTTGAAAATCAGACTTTCCTCTTTCCCCAAGGTTTATTGTTGTGGCTTTTTTTTTTCTTTTCTTTTGGAGACAGAGTGTCACTTTGTTGCCCTTGGTAGAGTGCTGTGCCATCACAGCTCACAGCAACTTCCAGCTCTTGGGCTTAGGCAATTCTCTTGCCTCAGCCTCCCGAGTAGCCAGGACTAGAGGCACCCACCACAATGTCTGGCTATTTTTTTGTTGTAGTTTGGCCAGTGGGGGTTCGAACCCACCACCCTCGGTATATGGGGCCAGCACCCTACTCACTGAGCCACAGGTGCTGCTCTGTTTAGTGACTTCTTAAAACTAATTCTATAAAATCTATATTTTTTGTTATGTGTGTCCACTGATCTGTTGTATTACCTTAGTGGACACCCAATAATTTAACAGAGAGTGCCTTTAATGCCTGAAACTAGTATGTCTCTCAGTCTTTGCTGAACAGTTCCATGTGTAGTTAGTGAAAGCCTTCAACACTCAGTCACAAAGTTTACAACTCCACCTTAGCCTTCACTTTCTGCTTGTCCAATCCTTCAAATTTAGCTAGAGGTAAGAGTTTAGGGACTCTTTAGGTCTTCCCTGAACATGACTATAGTCCTGACGGCCCTAGACATGAACATGGCCAGAAGCATGATGTTTAAGAGCCTACACTAATTTCTTATGACACAAATCAGAACAGTGACTTCCTCTGGAGAATGGGGTAGATGAAAATTTACTGGCAGGGCATAAGGGAGCGATCTAGGATGATAATAGTATTTTATATATTAATGAATTGGAGCTTCATTTTGCATGCTTCTGTCAAAAGTAACTGTATGGCACACCTGAGATTTGTACATTCCAACATAGGTAAATTTTATCTAAAACACACATACAACACTGAACAAATACTGAATTGTAGATAATGATATGCATGCTGAAATGTTTGGGGTAAAGTGCACTGGTGTATATTCACTCTGCAACTTTAAAATGTACAACGGAAGTAACCTGGCTTGATGTGTATATAAGGAGAGACACATAATAAAGCAAATGTAGAAAAAAATGTCAATTGTGGAATCTAGATGACAAGTAAATAGGTATAAACTGTGAAATGTCTTCTATTATAGAATGTTGGAACATGAAACACGGGCTTCCATTAACTATTTGGGGGAAAGGCGAGTAGTGAATGACACTGCCTTCTACTACACAGACCTGAAAAATTCCATTTGTAGTGAAAGTAGTAGTCAGACAATGTGAAAACAAAAGAGCAACAACAACAAAACCCAAATTAGGAGAAGACCTACATAACATTATCTGAATGGTTGCTCTATCAACCTTATTTGACCCAACTGATTGCTATGCTGCTTTTTGCTTGTTTGTTTTTTTCCTTTAGCTTCCACAACACCATACTCTTTTGGTCTCTCTAATTTCACTGTTCTTTCTTCATGTCTTTTCTTTGTTCTTCCTTTTCTCCCTAACCTCTTCACATCAGAGTGCCCCTGAGGTTCAGCCCCTGAACATCTATTTTTCCTATACTCATTTTCTTGGTGATCTTTCCAATTAAAAGTCGTCTATTTATTCACAGCTTCCAACTTTATATAGGGTGGCCATAAAGTTCATGTGCAATTTAAAATTTAAAATACCTTGTATATTCGGCCTCAATTTTGTCCTCTGAAGTTTAGATTCCTTGTTTGATTTCTCCATTTAGAAGTCTAACAGATAATTCCAGTTAACCTGGTCCAAAATGGAACTCCTGATTTCTTTCTGCCACCCTTAAATGGATCTCCCAACTCTTCCTCCACAGCTTTCCTCATGTCACTTGATGACAACCCCTTCCAGTTGCTCAGGTCAAAACCTTGGCAACCATCCCTGACTTTCTCTCACACTACAATATCTAGTCCATCAGGACATCCATCTGGCACTGACTTCAAAGTGTAGTCAGAAATTGGCTGCTTCTTACACCCTTCACTACACCCTCCCTGGTCCAATTCATCATCACATCTTGCTTGGATCCTTGTCATAGCCCTACTGAGTCTATTCCAACACAGTGGCCAGATACCATTAACACATAATGCTATTTCTGTCATTCCTCTGATCACAACTCTCCATTGGCTTTCCATCTCTCTCAGAGTAAGGCCAAGGTGCTTTCTGTAGCTTTGGGTCTCCCTTCATCAGCCAGGTCATGTGTTACTCTACCCTCAGCTGCCTCCCCTGTAGCCACAATGGCCTTGCTATTGTTCCCAGAACTCACTGAACTTGCTTCTGCCTTAGGGCCTTCTCAGTGGTTGTTCCCCAGACATCTGCTTGATTAATTTCAACCTTGTTACTCAATTTATTTACTTAACTTTTTTTTTTTTTTTTTTTAGATACAAAGTCTCACTTTGTTGCCCTCGGTAGAGTGCCGTGGCATCACAGCTCACAGGAACCTCCAGGTCTTGGGCTTAGGTGATTATCTTGCCTCAGCCTCCCTAGTAGTTGGGACTACAGGTGCCTACTAGAACACCTGGCTATCTTTTTGTTGCAGTTTGGCCAGGGCCGGGTTTGAGCCCACCACCCTCGGTATATGGGGCTGGCGCCCTACTCACTGAGCCACAGGTGCCATCCTTCTTACCCGATTTAAATTTCTAACTTAGTCTGGTATTCCTGACTTTGTATCCTCAGTTTTTTCCCTTGAGACTTTTACCCACTAATGTGTACCTATTTATTACATTTATTAATACATGTCTCCTTCTATTAGAAAGCAAATTTGACACTTCACTCACTGATGTATCACAAGAATATAGAAAAGAACCTGGCACATAGTAGATTCTCAGAGAGTATCTGCTGAATGAGTAACATAAAATGTATTGTACAAAGTATGGAGATGATACAGAAGAGGAAAAGACTGGTTTTGCCAGGAATGGTCTGGAGGACTTAAGGAGAGTAATGCAATGGTAGTTTTGCTGGTTAAACTACATAAACGTTACACGTGAAGTTCTGAGTGCCCCAAACAGACACGAAGTGTATATATAAAAAATCCCTTGAGAGCACTCAGTGCATGCTGCTCTATCAAAGACCAGAACCAGTCATCAGTGGAGACTGTGCAGATGAAGATATTAAAGCCTGAGCAGGGCTGATGCCAAGAAACCAGTTTCCGGCTATATTTTGAAGTTAGTGCCAACATAGCCTCATGGACTGGACACTGGTGTGTGAGAAAGAGAAGATTAAGAATGACTCTAAGGCTTTTCTTAGGATTGAGCTGCAGGCTCAGTCCACTTCAAGCTGCAGACATCTGGAGAGCCCAAAGGAGAAAGAGGGGCACTCAATTAACCAACTCAAGCAGGGATGAACGAGGCTGAGAAAAATGGAGTAAATCCTACAATTCTTCTTGATTCACTGCATTATAATAAAACATGCACAATGTGAGAGCACCTTCTTAGGAGTACTTAATTACACAGTGAGAATATCTGTTACAGTTATTATCTATTACCATCAAGAAAAAAAAAACATGTTAATTCCCTAATCAAAAATTTCAACACACACAGAGCAGTACACATCAAGTTTTTTTAAAGTTTCACATATAACAGAAATTTCAAAATGCTTTTTAAGGTCTTATTTTAGAAAACCTATTAAAATCATTCATGTGGATTTGTGATTACAGTAAAGAGCCCTGGTAACTAAATAAGATTTTGTTTTGATTCATTAATCACACATGTTAAGCAAACCTCCTCAAAACCACTAAGTCCTAACCCTAACCCTAAACTGAGCAGTTCTTGCCCCAGAGTCATTTCTCATGTGATTAAAAATGGCAATACGCTGCTTACAAGAGCTCTAGAGCACTGGAATTAATCTATTTGCACCCAGGTTGGTGTTCAGTGAGATAATGGGCAAAGCTTGGTGTCCCCAGTAACCCAGCAGCAGCGGGCCCCCCACCACTCATGCCACTGTGACCAGGCTTTATGCTCAGTGAGTTCCTGAGGAAGACATTTGCTCCTATCACTTGTGGAGATGTCCCTTACATCAGGAGGGCACCTGCTCCCACCAGTAGCTGATGGTGGTGCGTTAGTGCTAAGGAAACAGACATCCCAATGGGATATCAGGAGAACACGGTGGGCGGTTTCTCAGCATCCCCCATCCTGGGCTCTCTCCCCCACACTTGGGTCTCCAGGGTCTTTGAAATGCTAAAAAAGGACATAACCAAATAGCTATATTTGCTTTTTCTGGAAGATTTCAACATCTTCCAACTCTATCTTATAGAAAGAAAAAAGACAGTTCAATCACAGGTGAGATAATTTTTTGAGGAGATTCTGAAATATCTCAACTTTATATCAAGTAATACAAAGAAAGCTGTTTTTCAATTAGGCTTTAAAGTCCTGCTCTGCATACTTATATACTGAGGAGGATACAATTTATGGGAAATGATATTTTCCTCAGAAGACAGGGGTATGCCTGTCCTGATGAGGTCAGAGGCCCGCCCTGAGACATCCCACTCACCAGAGCCCAATCCAATGCTATGTATGTAACCAACTCTGACTCCCTGTTCAGAACCACTGAGTTGGGGCCTTCAGACTCAAGGGAGGGCACTTCACAGGCTGCGCAGTGACCTGTGTCTTGATGTAAAGTGAAGCATTGAGATAATCCTTAGCTTGAAGAAAACAGAAAACAGCTGATGAGCCTCTAAATGCTATAGATTTATCTGAAGATAACAGACAAATGTTCACAGATGCCCAAGAAAATCCAATTCTGCCAGGAAAAAGTTCACATACTTCTTTTCCAAGGTCAGTGACTTTAACACCTTAAGAATTGCCACTGTAGTCCTGCAACTTATTAATTTGCTTTTAGAGTCTTTACCCTACATCCCACTTTTCTTTCTTTATTATAGCAAAACTTTTTTCTTTATACTACTGTGTTTGTCACTAAAACCAACGTTGCGTGTATGTCTGCACTCATGTGACCCACTTCTTACACTCAGAGGTACTGGGGTTAAGTGGCCCAGTGAATTGCTCACTACATGGAGGCGTGTCATTCTGAGTGCAGAGATCAATCAACCATGGCAAAGTGCTTATAAAAGGCTGACCTGAAAGGAGTAACTTCCCTCTCCAATATTAAAGAGGCCTGAATTATTCAACTCCTTTGAAGAGAGTTTTACAGAGAAATATTCAAAGTCATTAAAAATCACTTTTCTTTTCTTAAAGAACATCTTCATTTGGAAACCAGCCAAAAGACAAAGCAGTTAGTCAACCAAATCTAGGACTGAGAGCGTTTTCCCTTCACTTAACACAATTCACGCTCCCAGGTTTGGGATAAATTGCGTCCACCTAAATGCCTACATAATATTGGCACCTAAGAACACAGCAACTGTGCTAGTTTTTAAAGAGTTTATTTATAACTGACACATAAAATTTCTCTTCAGTCTGAGGGAAAAAATTCCTGTAGGTATTTTAGAAATGAAAGGGCTTAGCTGTTTTTATAGACCAAGTAAGATAAACGAGAAAATCTGAAAATGTATATGAGTTGGTCACATACATGTGACCATGCTTTCAAGCAACAGAGCCACAGTGTACCTACTAGAATAATACTGCACATCAAGCGCATTTTTCAGATTTTCCAAACAAGAATAAAAATCACCAAATTTTAAAAGTTTGTTTTTAATTATTTAAGAAATATATTTACTTCCTGTGCCTTTTCCCTAGAAAATCCCATGGGTTGAGGACACATAGCATCATGGTATAATATTTAGTTTGCTGATAACAGGTGAGTATAAGAAACACCTCAGTCGTCCACCCCTTTCTCTTCTTCAGGGAAGAGCCTCCCCATGGCTATTACTGCTATTGCTTCTGCATATTTCTAATGGCGTCACCCACTGGAACCTCTGTGACAGAACGTAGGCCAGCAGCTGACCTATTAAAGTCTTAACTCCCTTTATGTGAAAATGTGGTCATTTCTTTCCATTTCTGCATGTTGGATCTTGCTACACCAACTCGGGTTAAACTGTCCTTTGCATATAGTTAACGAGAAGATATTTTTGGATGGCAATCAGAGATGTCCCTTCTTTCTTCTTAACCTCTTTGGTTTTAATGTTTTCTTTCAGTGGAATAAAACTGACCAGACTGTCTCTTCAAGAATCAGCTATCAACACCCATCTATTATTTTATACTTTGAGAGTTGGCCTATATTACATTAAACCAATGAGAACAAATAAAGTGGCTCGGCACATTAAACCAATGAGAACAAATAAAGTGGCTCGGCACCTGTGGCTCAATCGGCTAAGGCGCCAGCCACATACACCTAAGGTGGCGGGTTCGAATCCCCAGCCCGGGCCCGCCAAACAACAATGACGGCTGCAACCAAAAAAATGGCCGGGCGTTGTGGCAGGTGCCTGTGGTCCCAGCTACTTGGGAGGCGGAGGCAGGAGATTCGCTTGAGCCCAGGAGTTGGAGGTTGCTATGAGTTGTGATGCCATGGCACTCTACCCAGGGGGATAGCTTGAGGCTCCGTCTCAAAAAAAAAAAAGAGAA
>CAUYQV010055781.1:0-20662 GCA_963574575.1 Galagoides demidoff
TTTGATACAATGACTAAGCAAATGACATGAAATTTATGTTAACCAGCTTGATGAAAGTATTTCAAATTGTATATGAAAACAGCACAATGTACCCCATGTTTGCATTAATGTATACAGCTATCAATTAATAAAAAAAAAATAAAACAGATGTCGCAATGACCAAAACAAAAGTGAAGATAGGACACCCAATGGTGTAACTTCACGCAGAACTCTGACTTATCCTCAGCAATATTGTATACAGGAGGTTACAGGTAGATCCCTGGAACTCGGAAACCCTTATTCTATCTTCCTTTTTTCTCATCATAGCTGACCAGGCTGCCCAAAGATGCTCTGTTCTTCCTCTGAATCACATTGTAAACACTGTAACCCTTTAGCTTAATCAGAGGCATCATTTCCTTCAGGAAACCTTGCCTGGCCTCAGAGACAGATCTCTACAAGTAATACTGAGACTCCATCCACACGTCTGTCTTTCTCCTATTACAGCACGTGTATATCTTAAATTATTAAAATCGCTAACTTGTCCAGTTTCCCCAATAAAATTGTAAACCTAGAAAAGGCTGGTACCATGGCCACCTTTCCTCCTCCAAGACACGCCTCGAGCACAGTACTTGCATTTAAGTAGCTGTTTCATAAATATTAATTGAATAAAGAAGTTGCTTTATATCAAATCGTACCTTAAATATTTGGCTTGGAGTATTCATCTGAAATGATTAAGGAAGTAGTTAAGGCAGTAGTTAATTTTTAATAATTCACCAAAGCTTAGGTGAATAGGTTTAGACAGTTTCAAAGTAGTCGAGTGGGGGGGATGGGGGCAAGCTAATGCCGGCTCAAGACATATAAGGCTTCCTAAGGACTTTGCAGAAATAAGTAATTTATTTGATCATTACTGCTTATGTTTTTGCTTTCCCTATCTCCAAAAGATGGGCTGCAAGACCTTGAGGAAAGTTCAAATAGAGAAGAATTAAAAATGTGAACCCAGAAAGGCGGAAGAAGGGAAGTATGTAAAAATGTACTTGCTCCGTCTTGCTACTATTTCCTGGAGTCAGTCTTGGTTTAAAACATAATAAGCAGACCTCAGCTTGTCATACTTACTTTCTCCCAGGGGTTTGAAACTGTAATGAAAGCATTTTAACTCGGTGGTAACTGGATTAGAGTAATGCAAGAACCTGCCACCTTGGGACCTCCTGCTTGTGCCTCAGCCTGAATAAATGTGCATGGAAATTGTTTTAAACTGGTGGCTGTGCAAGATCACAAGTTAGAGTAATGTTGACAGTCTCAGCTTGGAACCTGGCAAAACAGCAAAAAATGCGGGAAAAGGATTGAAAACAGCTCATTTGCTGACACGAAAGTGGTGTGCAAAGGTTTAGATGTACAACCTTTGCAGGTCAATGGTGACAATATTTGCAAAGTGCCACCAGCATCTCTACTGCAAATCGAAGCAACTTAATATAAATCCTAGCTGCAAATCTAAAGCAACTTGATTTCTTTTCCAGCCTCCAGTCCTCATAAGAAGCCATCAGGAGAAGTTTCTCAGACTTGAAGTGTGTGAAAGGATACTAAATCTTCCATCTCCTGGAGGCCAGATAGGAAATGAAAAGGTATAGTTGTCACATTCTGTTGCAGCCGAATGTCTCGAAAATAATCCAATCAGTGTGTTCCCTTCAAAAGTAGCCGGTGTTTCACTGAGTTCGCCTTCATTATTTCGCAGGTTTACTATACTTTGTCACAGAGGCGAAACATCTGCTGCTGAAGACGAGAGAATGGAAGGAGATTCTCCATCTTCGTTATGAACGTTCACAAAGAACTTCTGGTGAATTTACTGCCAGGGAGAAGTGGCAGCTTGTCAGTTTCCAAGATCCCTGCTTTGGAGAGGCACCAAATGGTCCCTGACTAAGAGCAAACAAAGTGTGCCTTTTCTACGCTGTGTAGTGGCACTTTGGTGTCAAGTCTGGCAAAGTGGAGACAGTAGGGATAATTCAGAAGGGCCCTAACATTACTTTTGGTTCCCCATAACTCAGTCCAACCACACCAGTCCAGCCTGCTTCCTGTAAAGCAAATAAATTTTCTCAAGGAGATTCAGTGGGAGTCTAGCTTTTTATAGAATGTTGTTTGGGTAAGGGACCAACAAAATGGCTTGTATCAGAAAGCTGTGTACTTCAGCAGGGACTCTAAGGATTCTATGTGGTTCTGTTTTCTTCCTGTAAGAAGCATAGGTGGTAGGATCTCCGTTATACAAATTAGGTAAGTGATGTTAGGAGATCAGATAAGTTTTGCATATGACAAATGTGAATGATTTTAAATTGTGGATCAGGACTGTATCTGACTCCCTCATCTCTCCAGGAGCCAATCCTCAGGAGGGGGCCAGGCCCATAGAAGACTCTTCAATTCACAACTGCTTGCTGGAACCCCCTTTCCCTTGAAAAGCAGTGTCATTGTCTGCAGATACTACAGTAGTCAGCTATTTGCTGAGGAGTTGGTACCTCACCTCCTTGCACGAGGACCGTAAGGCTTTCAGAAGCCACACCTTATACAACGTTAGGTAGTTCGGGCTTTCAAGGAGCTTTTTTTACATATTAGTAGAATCTGATTTTGAATTTTCCTTAATTTTCGAATTGGGGTTAAAATAAGCAAAGTGCTTAATGTCAAATTGGGAATGCATAGCGAAAACTATCGCTGTTACCCTTTGATTTTGAAAATGAATAAAAGCGAGAAAGCAGCCTTCAGAGACATCCCTTCTGTGTCCTTTTGACTTCTGTGTTGCCATTCACCTGTGTGTACGCTGTTTTTTTCTTCCCTTTTTATACCTTGTACACCACACCTGTCTTCTGTTTTTAAGAAGAAATCAGAGGCTCTGATACTAAACCTCTAAACTGGATACCTGGACCTACCCCTGGAGCTTCTCAAATATGCCAACAACAGGCAACTATTTCAAAATCATACAATGGACGCAGGCCGCTGGTATATTTAGTATCTAAGGAGCAGCTTTTCCTTTTCTTTCTATTTTTTTCCTTTTCCCTCAGTAGAAGCTAAAACTTTATTATAAAACCACAGATAAGTATATCAACTGCTAGGAGGCTGGCACAGCAGAATATGAGGAAATAAGAGATAAGGGAATTTGGTCAAATACAAAAAGTCCTGTGGAATTTAAACCAAATGACAGCAGATAAGGCTTTCTCTGAGTTTCTATTAAAAATGTAATAAATAAGAACTCCAAAAAATCTCTTTCCAGCCCTAGCATTTTTGTTCCTGTGTCGCCCATCGTAAATGCGTAGCATTGTCACCAGCACGGCGATTCTGTGCACACTTGGCTGGGTCGTGTGAAACATATGACAGCTTCAGATGGATGCCCTGTGAGCCTTTCAGGAAAGTTCATCATTTGAATAAATAGACTTTATTTACACACTTAAGGATAATTCTCTAAGGATCCCATGTACTGTGAGTAATGGGTCTTACTGATATTTCACGTGCTGCTGTGGAATTTAAATCAACCTCCATTAGATAGATCTTAATAAAGTGAACTATCTCCCCCCAAATAAATTTGCATAGATTTATGTAGATCATCTCAGCGCCTTTGGCCTTTCTGACCTCAGGGAAGGGACAGAGATTGAGATCTGGACAAAGGGGACTCCAGTGGCTCCCTGGGATGACGGTACCTCGGGGGCCTGCAACTAGAGGGTGATCTGTGGCCTCAGGTGAAGTGGTCCACGGTGCCTGCTCCATCTCCAGAGGGCAATAGCCCTAAGTCATAAAATGTCTCCCTGCATAATCCGAAGCATCTGTCAGCCTCAGCATCCCTCCAGCTCCGTTTATATCTGTCTTGGGATGGTCTATGGAAGGAAAAGATCACCCCATTTGCAGAATAGGTATTCAAGCTGTTTCATTTTATTCTATCTTTTGTTCTTATGTGATATGCATATATATACCTTTCATCTAGTTGAATTTATGTTTTAAAGCATTTATTTATAAATATTTTCACAGCATCCTACCTGTGTATCTCAATAGACTGGAAAAGCATAAGCCAAACTGTATATAATAATTCTTTATATGAGAGTTTCTGCTAGGGCGGGGGGCGTGTGCAATATCAGAACAGTATTATCAACTTACAGAAATAATTTTTATCCCATGTGGCAACAGATTCTTCCTGGACATAGCAAATTCAGTGCCACAAACAGGTCACATTTTACTAATAGCTCTGGGTACCAAACACGGAGGGAGAATAACTATTAACAAACAAAACAAGAGGACATCAAGAATGAATAGGTTATGTGGGTAGTTTGACATTTGAAATGTCATAATACAGCACATTCGAAAAGAAGATCTTTGAATATTCTGCTATTTTATATTTTTACACCATAAATTTTCAGAGCCTGAGAAGATATTGGTGTTCAGAAGGTACTGAAGACTCCAGGTTTATGTGGAACATGGACAATGAGAGTCGAATATCCCAAAATAAACTATTAAGATGCTTAGAAAATCATCACTAAGGTAAAAACGCTAGAAAATTTAATTCTGACCACTTAAAAAAATAGCCACTTTTTAAACTGTTAAGTTCTCTTACTGAAAATAATTTGAGATTTGGTATCAATAGAACATCTCCACTACTTTATAAGTAGGATTCTCATAAATCTTTGTGGCTTCTGTGCTATGACCCAGAATAAGAAATGACTGGAGTTTGGGTAAAGGTTGACCCCCTCTCTGAAGGCTGAAACAGCCATGTGTTTCTACTATTCATGTAAAAAATCTGAAATCTGTTTCAGCATTATCTCTGAATAGCCCCATAAAATTCTTTCTACCTCATACAAAAATATTTGATTAATAAGTAACTACAATTAAAGTAGTGTGTGCAAGGAGTTTAGGAGAGTATCTGACACACGGTACTCTGTAATTGACAATTATCATAATTGTGAATGTATTGGTTTTATTTGTCAATTCTGATTTCTAGATTAGAACACAATTATTAGGGTCATTCAATGTGTCACAAAAAAGGTCTAGAAAACATGAGGTCATTGGCACAATATGGACATGTGTCCTTACTATTTCTTTACTTAGGATTAAAATTTGACCATTGGTGTTAAGTTTAAAAATTTATTTATACGTTTTATATATATACTACGTGAGAATTATTTTTTGTCTAACAAAATCCTATTATTATGAGAATGATTTTTTTTTTTTTTTGCAGTTTTTGGCCAGGGCTGGGTTTGAACCCACCACCTCTGGGATATGGGGCCAGTGCCCTACTCTTTTGAGCCACAGGTGCTACCCTATGAGAATGACTTTTTAAAAATTTCATTTAATGTATGGATTCATGAAACTGTGCTGTAACTTAATGATATCTTAAGTGTCACTTACAGCTATCAACTTCATTTGTGGGTGAGTTTATATGGGTGCACATAGGTGTAATTATTTGGTCAGCTTCTACATTTGTGAATCTAGAATGCCCTGTGGACACACTTGCTCTCTTCCTTCCTATTTCACAAATTCTGAGTAAGTACTGCTCATGTCCATGAGCTTCCCTGAAAAGTAAATAAATACAGAATTTTTTTTTAAATTTTTAGTTAATGAAAGGTAGGAGGTCTAGATGCCTTTTCATATATATACATATGAAAATACCATGTGCTGAGCTGTTTAATCTTATTATTGGTTATTTAAAGAGCATTTTGAAACCTATTTTAGTTGTGCTAAATACAACAAAAATCGAGTTTTATACTCCTCCAAAATGGAAGTGCATTATCAAATATTCTCAGACTTCAGTATCCTTTTAAGTAATTACTCTGCATAATGATATCTCTAAAGATGATTCTATAGATGTTTGTTTTTTGGATAAAAGTAGTATGAATAAACGCAGCCTGCTTTAACTTTTAGGTTTATTTGCAAGGATGTCCATGCCAAAATAGTTCAAAATCTACCATGTAATAAAATAATAATTAGGCAACGTATGAACAGTGATGCAATTGATTTTAAAAGCTAATTAATTAATAATTAATTAATTATTTTTTTTCCTGTTTACTGGCAACCTCTTTGGTTTCATGTGCAAACCATACTTAAAGTCATTTTCGTAATCTCATTAAACATAATAGATCATTTTTTGGTAACTGGCCTTTTACAATAGCTTTAAAAAATTAGATAATTACCTAAAACAAATCAATTAACCAAATTTTTGTTTTCTTTTATGTTATTAAATTATCTTAATGACATAGTGGAAAGGTCAGCATTTATCAAGCACTTGATCTATTATAAAATTGTTAAGAAATATTTCACAGAATTAGTTACATCGAACTCTTGCTTTTTTTATCTTAATAGCTTCCACATTTAAGTAAATCTGCATTTACTTAAAAAATTCTATGTTTTAATTATGGAAGGATGTATGTATTTCATATTGTTCCCTAAGAAGTCAGCTCAGCAGCCACTTACAATAGGCTGCCGAATGGCTGTCATTTCATCAGGGCTAAGAACACACACGCAGATGCTCACTTCACCAGGCTGTTAGATGGTCGATGGACGTGTGTGTGTCTTTGTATGTTACACCCTCTAAATTCAGGTGGCCTCAAGCTGTGCCATATAATTCCAGCCTCAATTAAACTTTCCAAGGTCAGTGGTGCTGTACCAGGTCAGACATAAATAAGGCAGAGGAGAGTCCTAGGGTCCAGGAAAGCCATATTTATTCTTTATCCACAGTTCAAGGCTATCAAATGAAGCCTAGCAGAGAGAAAAGACACAGGAAGAAAGGAGGACTCTCAGAAGGCACTTTCCACCTAACTGTAACCTTTATTAAAAAAAAAAAAAAACTCAGCATATGTATAATTCAAGATCTAGTGTATTAGTGGGGTGCGCATGTATCTTTTTTCCCCCCACTATGAATACAACTTTAGCCAGAGCTCAGTGTGTCGGTATGATTCCAAATCATTTATCCAGAAATCAAAGTTCAATTTCTAATTTTTTTTGTGACACTAACCAGCAAATATATATGTATATCTTATCATTCTTATTTTCTGTCCATAACATCAGAAGTTTAAAGTAGATAAATCTATTGAGTTTTCAATTTCTAAATTCAAACTAAATCTCAATTCCATTTAAATAGGATTAATAAAGAAAGACCAAATAAACTAAGTTAAAGACAAGAAATAGCCTGAGGAATACATTTGATCACATATAAAGAAGTACGGGGATTCATTTTTAGAGCATGTAAAAAGCTCCTATAATAAGAAAAAGACAAGCTTAAAAAAATGTGCAAATAAAAGTAACAGGTAATTCACTGAAGAAGAAATCAAGTTGACCAATAATTACTTGAAAACATGTTCAACCTCTTTAATAATTTGGGAAATGCAAACTAAACTAAAATGTTATACTATTTTACACTCACTGGTTTGGCAAAATTTAAAAGTCTCAACATGTTGAAGATGTGTGAAGAGTGAGGATCCAAAATTGCACACAAAGATCTGCCAGAGCACTGCAGACAAATCCCCAGGGCTGCATAGGACATTTTAAAAATTCGAGGAAACACCATGAAATCTACTGAGCGGTGTGTGATCTGTGGGATTGAGGGAGCTCATAGTTTTGTCTCTAGATTGTACCATATTGCCTCTGATGATGTCAGATCTTTGTGAAACTTTTCATAGCTTACTGTAATAAAAAGAAAGAACTGTGGGACCCACACACAATTATGGAGATGTGAGGAAATGTAGTTCACGGCTCTCCATGAGAATCTAAGTGGCATACTCCCTCAGTTGGGTGAAGCAGAGTCTGATCCTTAATGTCAGCACAGGGCAGGGGACTCATTTGTAGCTTATGCTAGCACGTGACTGCTGTTATTTCTACACGCTAAATAATGTACAACTAAACAGAGTTAAATACATTAGCTAAGAGATGAAGGGGAGGGACAAGAGAGAAAGCAGGCATGTGAAAAATGGATGGAGAAGAGGTGACAGAATTCTGGGTAGATGGGTACAGATGTCCCCTGGAAGTAAGATTGACAGATTTAGATAAAGCAAAAAGACAATACAAAAGAACATATTTAATCTACACAATTGCTCATTGTTTATCTAAAATTCATTTGTATTTTATTTTAAAGGTCTCCCATGAAAATGATCAATGGGAAAAGCAAACAGACAGCAACAAAACTAGGGAACTTCTATCTTCGAAACAGAACTTTAGAAGAATTTGTGTAGGTAGAGGGCAAATAATACCAGAATGGAGCACTTAGGAGAGTCAAAGAGCTGACTCACAATTCTTCTCCCTTGAGAAAAGAAGACACCACAGAGGGAAACACTGCAGTCCCTGTGGTACAACAAAGAAACAAACATAAGTTCTTGATTCTGACAGGTGCATCCGAGAGGCAGAGAGTGAGCACAAGGGGAAAACTCTTGTGTGAGGGGTAAGCAAGAGGTCAAAAAAAAAGAGCCTCAATTTATAAACTCAAAATGCAAGTGCAGGAGGGACATTGCCATGAGGAAATCAGGAGGCAATTAATTTGGTGGAGGAAAAAATTAATGTGAGAGGTAGACCAGCTGACCTAGAGGTGAATAAAAATAAAGATTCCCACAGTGGAGATTTGGCATATTAAAAAGATTTCCATTGAATAAACATCCATGCCAAGAAAGAATTGAAAATATGTGTATAAATCATGTGAATATATGGATTCTTAATTATCAGTGGGATAAAACTGAAGATTATGCACATCAAAAGGGACAACTTGGGGGGGAAGGAGAATGGGAAGAGCATCCTGATTGGTGATTGGTGCTCCACGACATGAATAATTAGAGAGAAAAGCATCCAGGTGGACGTGGGGTGATCATAACGGTAGCCACTACAAATAACAGGACTTCATTTTGACCTGGCCAATTATGGAGACATGAAAAAGCAAAAAGACACAGAAAAAGGAGAATATTTAGGAAATAAGTTAAAAAAGTGAAGTTTTCCCAACCATATAATGTCCTGCTTGATAATTTGAAAGGTATTCATGAAAAAAAAAAAATGAAAGTCTTTAACATTAAATCTTTTGGGAACAATAGGATAACTTGTTGATATTGACAATTGCCCTGTGGAAAATCATGTAACAACATAGATTATTGTTCCTGACATAGTAAATGAAAAAGCCACATATAAAAGAGAAGGTATAGCAAATAGTTTTGATCAGTACTATAAAAAATACTAGTTAAATCATATGGACCTCAAAGACAGTTAAAGACTATGCAAGGTAATTAAAATGGCATTTCTTAGAGTCATTATTACACACTTTTCTTCTGATTTAAGATTTTTTTAAATTTATTCAAAATGTGCAGGTATATTTATAATCCACATTTTTAAGGTGGGTAGATAAAAGTAGAAAGGAGAAAACTTATGAAACTTGCTAATCACCTACCATGCTTCAGGCACTTTCCTGTGTAAATCGGCCCACTCCATACCTCAGCCCAAGGTATGAGCCGATTGCTAATGAGATGCTTTTCAAGAATCAGGAAGAGGCTTGTGTGTCTAGAAAGATCAAACGTGTAGAATAGAAATGGTTTGCTCTGTGCCTTTGAGTCTTTCCTTAGCACACATTTCTTTGGCCCACCAATCAGCACAATCAAGGGCATAATTGTGACTGGACACCAATGAACTATCCTGAAAAGAAGGCGGGGACTCAGCACAGAGTTCAAGACCACACCATAGGGCCCGGGTGTCTGCTGTTGTTTTCTTGTTTTGTTTGATAGGTTTCCCTCTTGGGGCTTCAGTTTGTCATTTCTAACCTGAAAATGACAGTGCCCATTTCATAGGTTTCTTCTTAATTTTATGCAAGAAATGATTAATAAAATCTTTTAGCTCATGACAGGCACTGAGTAAAAGATAATTTGATACTCCAAACATACCTTTAAAAAGAGGAAATTTTCTCTTAAAATACAACATGCACAGTTTAATCTTCATTAACTGGCATATTTGTTTTTATTCTTTTCTCAAACACAGTCAAATCAGGCCTATTTAAAGGAATTTGCATCAAGCTATGTTTCTTTTTCCTGTGTTTCTCAAACAAGTTTAGCAACACGGTTTGTAGGTCCAAGTGACACCATGAAATCCAGCGGTAAGCCCAGAGGATATAACTTGTCTTCTCCTAAACATCCAGCCTTAAATATTGGAAGGTTAGCATGACATTAGGAAAAAAAATGGAATATCTTGAGCCTGAGATTGAAGTTGCTGTGAGCTATGGTGCCAAGCACTCTACTCAGGGTGACAGAATAAGACTCTGTCTCAAAAAAATCAGATAAAATAAGAAATTAAAACAAAACCAAACCCCATTTCACGGGTCTCTGTTTCTTAGTAAAGTCACTGTGCTTGTGATCACCTCAAAGATAGTAAAAATATTAATTAAGGAATAGAAACACAGTAGTTTCCTGAGCCCAAGCCTAATTAGTTACATCTATTGAGTTATGAATCGTCCAATAAAGAAAAGAAGATATGTCCTTCACTTTGTTCTGTGAAGTGGTTCCAGTCTGCCTGAATATATATATATAATCCAGAACTTAGATTATATCTCCTGTGAGAGAACTCAACAGGACTGTGGCAGGGCCACTTTCCCCAGGGTTGACCCCAGGGCACTCTGCCAAACAAAAAGTCTACATTCTCACTGGCAAATTCACTTCCAGCATGAAGAATGCAAGGATTGCCTTAAGGGTGCAGGAGCACAAGGAGGCAAGTAGGAGACGGAGTGACTTCCCATAATGCTAAAGATATTGTCAGTAACAATCAGAGTTTTCTAGTTGACAAAATTCTTTCAAGTCTTTCATTTCATTTGGTTACTATTATAACATGATGAATTCAGGGATTGGATGGCTACAATTTATTATGGATGAGCCGTAGCCAGATATTCACGTCGTAGGCATTTATCCATTTAAAACTGCGCATGGAAGAACTCTTACCTGGGGGGGAAGAGACTGATACCATGTGGGAGAGGCCATGGGACAAAGGTCATGAAGCCAGAGTGGCTGAACCAGGACCTGGAGAGATGAGGTTGGCACAGCGTTATTATTTCAAGAGCTCCACAGAAATACTTTCAGGAGAGAGAATGGGTACAAGAACATTTTGCTAAGTAGTTGATGCCACAGGTTTTCACTACCCTAGAGGAGGATTAGAGTTCGTGATGGATGGGGCTGGTGGCATAGTCGGTAATGTGAGTGGGAAGAGACGATGAATGTGCCACGTGAAGAACCACTCTCCATGGGACGGGCTCCTCACCGTGAGTCACGATGGCCTTTTAAACTGAGAAACATGAGAGTTTTCTGTTGTTGCTCTTGTTTCCTCAATTGTTTTTGTAGCGGGTATCAAGCAGCAAATTTTATGTTGGTATAAAGGGAGGAAGAACAGAGAACAGTGTGCTCAGGAAGGTTATGGGAACTTAGGATGGGGGATTATCCTTCTAAAGCCACAATGATGTGAAATAAATTATAATGTGAATTCAATTTGGTGAATAAAGAATGTAAGTCAAAAAGAGAACTATCCTAAAGCCAAAACCCCAATTAGTATTTCAGCCAGGATTTGAGGCCATGGAGTCTGAGTCTAAAGTTTGGGTTTTAGTTATAAAATTCAAGATGATGGGATCCTTATTGCCTTAAGTATTTAGAGAATGTTAGTGCCTAAATGGAACAAATTTGGAACACAAGAAGTTCTGAGCCTGTGATGAAAAGATTGTTTTCCCTGTGACAAAGACAATTGTAAAATGTGGGATGTCAGAATCGAGATTTAATACAGGGAAACAAGAAGTAACTCCAAGAGGTGCATTTGTGGACAGCTCCCGTATTGCATGGTGGCGGAGGCTGGACTTTCTGCGGTCACCCTCCCTGACTAGCGTGAAGCTCCCATTGGGTATTTTACCACCCCATCCTCCACCCCACTCTTCCAAGCCTCCAGCGCCTGTGATCCCATCCTCTCTGGCCGCATGTTCCCATTATTTAGCACTTGCTTATCAGTGAGAACAAATGTGGTATTTGTCTTTCTTAGTATATCACTGAAGATAAAGGCCTCCCGTTCCATCCATCTTGCTGCAAAAGACATGATTTCATACTTTTTTATGGCCTAGTAGTACTCAACAATGTATATACACACACCCTATTTTCTTTTTTTTAACATACAAAATTATATATATATGCACATATATGTACTAACATGATATATCTGTGTACAGCATGGCTGGGACAGTTGAGGAGCGTATACAATGACGTTTGGCATCCTCTCCTTCCCACGTGGTCCTTAGATTAAGGATGGCAGCATGAGAACATGGAGCGAGCAACACAAGAAGTGCATCCAGTTACAGGTCATGGAGTTTGGGGTGAGGAGGTCCAAGAATCCTGCTCTCCCCATTCCTTCCTCACCAACTTTTTCCTATCCAATGTGCAGGACAGCCTCGGTTCACCTGACCAGTCAGAAGTACACACACACCTCATCCCCCCAGAGGCACATGAGCAAATGCATCAGTCATTTTCACTGGCCCGAATGTTTGGTATGTCAGAATTTGTGTGAAGAGAGGATTACAGACTCTTGCCCTTTGGAATAGTCAGTTCTCACCCAGGCCCTCTTTCAGGCCAAGTCGGGGCTAACCAGACTGAAGGTGCTGGTCACCTGCAACCCTTTTACCCTACTTGTTCCTGAATCAGCACTGGCACCTCTCCTTAATGCATGATGGTGGGTGACCAAGCCCTAGGAAGGAAGAGATTTCTTCATCTTCCTCTTCTGTTTCCCTAACCACTTTCCCCAGCTCCCTCCACACTGAGTCATCTCTTGAGAACCCGTTGTTCCAGCAGTACTGAGACACAGAGGCTTGGTGCAGTTTACCCCTTTTCTCTCTTTCCCTAACAATACACTTGGCATTTGATTACATCTGAATCTTGGGTCAACACATGTGCACGACTGAGCGTGTTTGCTCAGGCCCACAGCCCTAACAGCGCTTGAGCAGCTAAGGCCCAGATGTAGGTTGGGAACGTGGGTGGGGGCAGAGGGAAGAAGCTTCCACCACTAACTTTGTAGGTTTTTCCTTAACCTTCAAGGCCTCACGGGGTCTCTCTGAGGTTCTCTTGCCAGCATTTATAATGGTCAAAACTCTACCAGTGCTCTTCTCATGTAGCCCTCAGATGGTTTCCCAGTACAGAGAGCAGAGGCTCACCACCCCAGGGCCTTCCTTCCTATTAGCTTTATAATGAGTAGCACAAGGTTGTTTGTTTTTTTCCTGCTGGCAATTATAGGTTTTTAGAATGAGAATCAATTTTATATATTGTTAACTCCATTTTACAGGTAAGGAAGTAGAAATCTAGAGAGGCTAAATGACTTGCCAGGTGTCCTCAAACTACGGTCCGTGGGCCAAATGCACCCGCCTAGGACATTTATCCGGCCCGCTGGGTGTTTTTGCTGCCACTGCCTGTCCTGCTTAGCAGCCGACTTGTCCCAGGGGCCGCGGTCCGGCCCTCCAACAGTCTGAGGGACAGTGAACTGACCCCCTGTTTAAAAGGTTTGAGGACCCCTGGACTTGACCATCATTGGTTCTGCTGAGACTGAGTGGAACTTGAACCAGACAGATGCCTTGACTCCCAAACCAGCGCTCTTTCCACTCTCCCGTGAAGCTTTCACGAGCAACCTGCAGGGAGGGAGAGAGAGGGTGCTCCTTTCCTGTGAACAGTGGTCACCAATGTCATTTGGGAGCCGGGGCAAACTGTAGGACACCCTGAGCAAAGGAAGTTAAGTGGGCATTGCAGTTTTAGGCTAGTGAGATAGGTTTTCCTTTTGAGCAGGGGTCCTCAAACTTTTTAAACAGGGGGCCACTTCACTGTCCCTCAGACCATTGGAGGGCCAGACTGCAGGGCCCTGGGACAAGTCAGCTGCTAAGCAGGACAGGCAGCAGCGGCAAAAACACCCAGCTGGTTGGATAAATGTCCTAGGCGGGCTGCATGTGGCCCGCGGGCCATAGTTGGAGGACGCCAGCTTTTGAGGATTCTCTAAACCTGTCATAATGGAAACAGGAAGCAACAGCAGCCTAAGGACAAACATTCAGCAGCACACAAAGTGTCCCCTTCAGCCTCCCTTTCCCATCAAGCCAGGTTGGCCCTGGGATTTAAAACCTGCCAAACCATTCCCCAGGCTCAACCTAACCAGCTTGGGGACATTCTCTTCCAGAAGGAGCAATCGCATCCCTCCAGTTTCTCACACAGGAAAATAAGTTTTCAGGATGATTCAATCCTAGTCTTTCCTACCCTGGGCCCTTTCACAGACTACCATGTGGGTGTGGGAGTCTCAGTGCAACAAGGGAAGTGAATTCAGAGACCCTTTTCAACCCACCTTACCTTCTCAGCAGCCCCCAGCAAAATCTGTCACTACCAAGCTGAGAAGGTCTGACTGGGTGCTGGTTCCACCCCTGCCTATGATGTATAAATGCTCAGTGGGTGAGGAGGGGGACCAAGGGGCTGAGGTTTCCCTGTCAGCTGGCTGGTGACAAGTGAGGACGTTCTCGGGGCAGGTCTGTGGGGTGGGGATGAGGTCACCAGTCATGAGGAGCTGCTTACTCTTCATCTTGGCTTTGGCTGTGTTGTGGTCACCTGGGTTGAAGTATTTTCGCCCTTTCTGGAGCCTGTTTATGAGGAAGTCAGAGCCTCGGGATCTTAGTCCTCACTTGTCTACGTGGCCATCAGCGTTGTCTTTTCAGCTCTTTCAGGGAGAACAACTTCTTTCCCTTCTGAGCTTCTGAGACACAGTGGGACTGGGACTGCAGAGTGTCGCAAGCCCGGAAGTCAGGGGGAGAAGGGGGAAGGGAAACAGGGATAACCTTTGCACTTCAGCCACTGTCACCAGGGTTGCTCAGGGAAAGTGGGCCACAATTTCTTTATTTAATCACTGGTTAATGGGTCCTTGAGTTGATCCCAAATCTTTGTTATTGTGAATAGTACTGTGAAAATATGAGTCCCAGTATCTTTTTGATATAGTAATTTCTTTTCCACCTAATAGATACCCAGTAGTGAAAATGCAAGATAGAATGGTAGATCCATTATTAGTTCTTTGATACGCTTCCATACTGTTTTCCATAGAGGTTGCACCAATTTACATCCCATTGACAGTGGTGTATAAATGTTCCCTTTAAACTGTATCCTTGTTAACACCTATGGTTTTTTTGACTGTTTAATAATGGACATTCTGATCAGTGTAAGATGGCATCTCATTATGGTTTTAATTTGTATTTCCAAAAAAATAAAGTTCATAAATCTACATTGAAACAATTATAGCATTGAAAAATTACCTAGCATGAGATCTATAAAAAAAATTCTCTAGTGAAGTCTGTATCTGAGCAGCTGGCCACACATGTTGACTAGATTAGATGCAGGAGAAGAGAGGCAGAGGGGAAGTAGAATCCTGTGCAGAGAATTCCTTGCTTCTTGCAGTCTTGGCATTCAAAGCCATTCAACTGTCTAGGACGAAGGGGCAGGATTGGGGGACTAAACCTATTTTGGAGGGTGAGCTCAATATCCATCGTGAGAAGAATGCTTCATAACGATATTTGGTGTTTGAAACATTGATACAATAA
The DNA here is from genome assembly GCA_963574575.1 of Galagoides demidoff. Lineage (NCBI taxonomy): Eukaryota > Metazoa > Chordata > Mammalia > Primates > Galagidae > Galagoides > Galagoides demidoff. The sequence goes on from CAUYQV010055781.1 coordinate 15,530, forward strand.
TCAAAGGTTATAATGACTTGGAATAGATTTTAAACACAACAAAATAAACACAGCATCTCGAAGAATGTCAAAATGGAACCACTCATAGTCAGCGTGTGTCAAGACACATCCGTCTAGTGAAGTAGGAAACACCTGAGCATTTCACATCTTTTAAATGTTCCCTTGATGAGGGCTTGTTGCTCTGTCCCAGAGGTATGGCATCACAGGACCTTTATGCCTATTCTAACCACAATTTAAATCCCTTTATCTATGTTCTATTATAAAATAAAAAAAGAAAATGAGAAACTTTCATTCTTATGATAATTCCGCACATTCCTTAAGAATATTCTGAAACAACCAGTCAGTTGTTGGTTTTCTTTTCTGAAGAACAAATAACCTCATGTTCTTTTATCTTTCCTCCGAGGTTGCATTTTCCCATGCTTTAATCATTTTTATTGTTTCCATCTGTACCTACTTTTATTTTTCCTTTCCCTTTAAGAATGTGTATCTATAATTAGACACAGTACTCTTAAGATAGGAATAGGTCTACAATACCTATCAGTCTCTTGTTGGAATTTCTGTCTCTACTGGGATAAGGCAACATCTAGAAAATGGTGATAACAGCAAGAGGGGGGAAATGGGGAAACATGCTACTATATAAGGATATTTTCAGATCTGGAAGGTAGTTCTGAGTAGCAAAACTTGCCCTAAAGAGAAAAGGGAAAAGGCAGAACAACATGAGAACATGTCTATTAAGGAAATTAGAGAAAAAAAATGAAGAATACAAAAATGTTATGTATAAAATGATTACCACTGCAAAACCATGCCTGCATGTGAATGGGCAAGCAGAAAAAAGAATATATTTGGGGGATACTTCCTTCTGAGACTAACATAAGTTTCTGCATGTTTTTTTTTTCAATTTTAATTTCTCTGATTTTATTAGTGTTATGTGTGCAATACCTAAAACTTATACTTAATTTTAAAAGAGCTATCTGGAGAATAAGAAAGGGAAGTTTAGGACACCTAATAATGTAATACTGTTTAAGAACAGTTAAAAAAACAAAAGAAAAATTTCCAGCTATATATAAATCTGGACTACTCTAATACATTTGGTAAATTTTACAGTGGTCATCCATTATACTTCTGCTATTCATTCTTGCAATGGATAAAGAGTGAAAAAATAATATTACTTTAAGTTCTCGGAAATTCCTTGCTCAATTCTCCACATTAAAATGGCAATATAAAACAAAAGGAAAAAAATCAGATAAACAAAGAAACAGTGGGCTCAGAATAATAGAATTTTAGGTCAAGATGTGTCCTAATTCATCAAGTAGTCTAACTCCGTAATTTTACAGAGGAGACACTGAAGTCCAAAGAGGAGGACTGAATTTTTCTTGGTGATATAAAAACAAAGAATATAGTAATAAAGAACCACAGAATACAGATACGATTTGTTATAAGGCACATCTGGTTATGTGCATGTTGTACTCTACACCGCACATGATCCCAGAGTCTTAGAATCCCATTAAATGACAGTGTTAAGACTTTTTTGTGAATTCTATCTTGGTAGAAACCATGTGTCCTATTGTTTGATAACCCTCACAAATGTAGCCAATACTGTGAATTATCAGTGTTTTATCTTGTTTGTACTCACAATGAAAAAAAAATTCTCAAAAATCATGATTTTAAGAAATTTCATAAAATTTAAAGATAATTAAGATGCTATATTTTATCAGGTTTGTTTTCTTTGTGTTGCTGTTCACACATATATGTATATAATATCACAAATACACACACACATCTATTTTTACCCAGTACATTTTAATCAACTGTGTTTTCATTTAATATTTTGTTTATGGCTGAAAATCATAAAAAATTGAAAATTTCAATTGAAATTGAAACTTTCCTGACACATTGGTGCCCAGTTTCTCATCTTCCATCTTGGCTAGAAAAGATTTCCTCTTTTCACTTTTCATCTGGGTCCTAAACACAAATATTCTTTTTAATGACCATACCTGAATTAATAAGACCCACCCAGCATCAGAAGATGAGAAAATATGGGAGCACAGAGAAGGGGAAAAGAATGAGAGACTTAAAAAAAAAAGGTAAGCATTAGTACAAACACTAACAAATTGAGAATGTCTTCCAACTATTTTTACATATGTTCTATGGTATCTCTATATACCTTTCTCTATCTGTATCTACTTTTATTTTTTCCTTCCCCTTTAAAAATGCGTATCTGTAATTAGACACAGTACTCTTAAGATTGGAATAGATCTAAAATACCTATCAATCTCTTGTTGGAATTTCTGTCTCTACTGTGATAAGGCAACATATAGAAAATGGTAACAGCAAGAGGGGGAAATGGGGAAATCTACCAAATGTTTCTGAACATTAATTTTTATTCTAAAGTGCTCATAATTTATCAAATTTAGGGGGGACATATTTATTTACAGTCTGAAAAATATTGTTTGCCTCCTCTTATAATATGTTCATTAACAATAATAATAATAATTGCATCTAAAAAGTAACAGTACTAATCTCAAATATAATTATATTTTTACTCTAATTTTTCAAGCAAAAAACGGCCATGTATTCCAAAAACAATGTTATGCAAATCAAACCTTATTTAAGCTAAAAGTTAAATTCATTGAGCAGATTGCTGGTGTTGGGTGACAAATTTGTTGTAATTGTGCATTGATTTGGACATAAGATGGCTGACATCATTCACATTTCCTCTGTGTTGATGGAAACAGAAATGCTGTCCACACATTTGGTAACAGCAGCAAAGAAGAGCCAGAGCCATCAGCCTGCATTGTTTGAGGATAGGCTTGCTTCAAGGGATATGGGAATTCCCAAGATTCTTTATAATGCATTAGTAGTTTCTTTCACTTGCAATTACGAAATTCATTTTTGGTCAATTATATATCTTTTTTTTTTTTTATTAAATCATAGCTGTGTACATGAATGCAATCACAGGGTACAGTGTGTTGTTTTCATATACAATTTGAAATACTCTCATCGAACTGGTTAACGTAACCTTCATGTCATTTCCTTAGTTACTGAGTCAAGACATTCATAGTCTGCTTTTAGAAAGATTCACTTGTACCTTGTAAGATAAACCATAGAGGTAACTTATGCCCATTGGATAATTATCAGAAATCCATGTTCCATTGATATTTGTATAGATGTAAACTTCAGGTAGACTCTGCAGATTTCTGCTATCAGAGTAATTGAAGAGAGCCCATCCCTGGGCCTGGCACAGAGTAGAATCTCACTAAAAAAATTGATAAGGAAATGAAAACCATTGACTCTCATTTCTGCTTAGCAGAAATTGATGTCCCATGTAATGTAACATGGTTTAACTGTTTTTCCATCCACTCCTAGAGTGGAAGCTGCTAAATAAGACTGTTGAAGACTGTTTTCCAAATAAATAATTAACCATATTGAAGTATTTATGTCCTTTTAAGTTTTCAAAAGGGACTCAAAATGAGAATGCTCCTTTGAAGTCATCAGAGTACTCACAACAGATGGAAACCTGCAGCTTGCTATTAAGAAATAGCAACTATTTCGTTTCATTGAGTTCTAAATGGAAATATCTTAGTTGCCAAATCCTCCATGTTTGGTTGAAAATGTAAGAAGAAATGTCATCAGTTCAGGGGTGATAGGCCCTACATGAAAAATGTGCAACTTGAGCATGTGGTGTTCCAGGCCACACAAAGTCCAGCCATATACTACCTGCATGCTTCCCGATCCCATTCAGTAAAATGGAAAGCAATTGTGGAGAATACTTCAGAAAAAGACTTTTGAATTGAAGAAAACTTTGCTTTCTTTCTCTCTCGGTTCTCATTTTCACTCTTTCACAGACAACTATACACAAAGATTCAAACTATTTAAAATCTTTTAGGGAAGAATAGATGTCAACTTTGAAATTACATTATTAATAATAAAACTTAACACAAAAACACTATTTTTTCCCCCTCCTACTACAAGAAAACAAGTCTCTATCACACTGCTTTTTATATCAAAGAGCCTAAGATAAGCCCCATATAAACCAATATTCTTATGGTATAAATTTATTTTATATATAAGTATATAAGGTATAATATATACATGATTTTTTAATCTGGGCTTATTTCTTTTAATTCCAGTCAGTGGTATTTGCTCGAATATGATGGTAGGGGCTCATAGTTTGGTGTTAGAAAGTAGCTTTCTGGCCGTGTTTGGTGGCTCATGATTGTAATCTTAGAGCACAGGGAGGCCAATTGCTTGATGCTAGGAGTTTGAGACCAGCCTGAACAAGATTAAGACCCTGTCTCTACTTAAAAAAGAATAGAAAAACTACCTTGGCATGGTTGTGTTTGTCTATAGAACCAGCTATTCAGGAGGCCGAGACAAGAGGATCACTTGAGCCCAAGAGTTTGAGGCTGCTGTGAGCTATGATGATGTCACATGCCAAGGTAACAGATTGAGATTCAGTCTCAATACGAGAGAGAGAGAGTGGAGGAGGAGGAGGAGGAGGAGGAGGAGGAGGAGGAAGAAGAAGAAGAAGAAGAAGAGGAAGAAGAAAAACAAGAAGAAGGAGGAGGAGGGAAGGAAAGAAGAGAGGGAGGAAGTGAGGAAGGAAGCAAGGAGGACGGAAGGAAAAGGAAGCAAAACTTTTATACCACCAACAACTTGTCTGGAGAAAAATAATATTTAAAACATAATCTTCAAAATATTATAAAGGGTGTTTATTTGTACTTGTGCACTGTTCTGTAAGGGTCCACAGGTTAAAAACCCTAACTAAAAATATCATCTCTCAACATGTAGTTTGCTCATGTTTGAATTTAATGATTCTATTAGAGAGTAGCTCAGCAAACTTGCAGAACTGTAGCCTTCTCCCTAGCCCAGGCTACAGCTTTCCCACCTGGAGGGCACATTCTCAGTGGTCTAGCCATAAATCCAAATGCAGCAGAAACATTGAATTGATTGGGATTTTGATAGGAGAAAGAGCTGCTTCTTACGCTCACAGATATAAAGAGAAAAAATTAAACCTGTGACTTGAAAAATGAAAGTTCTTTTTTTTTTTTTTTTTTTTTTTTATTTTATTAGCGGGGGTTTTTAAAACCCCATGGACAAATTTTTGAGGTTGTTAACCAAAGTCTTTTGGGA
>CAUYQV010055786.1:0-20599 GCA_963574575.1 Galagoides demidoff
CAAGTAGCTGGGACCACAGGCGCCCGCCACAACGCCCGGCCATTTTTTGGTTGCAGCCATCATTGTTGTTTTGGTGGGCCCGGGCTGGGGATTCGAACCCGCCACCTTAGGTGTACGTGGCTGGCGCCTTAGCCGATTGAGCCACAGGCGCTGAGCCAAGGATCATGTTAATGGAAAATATTTGTAGTGTGACATTAGAACTTCCCCTAAGAGGCAGCCTAGGACCTATCCCCTCACTTAACACACAAGGAGCTGCAACTCGAGGCTACCGCCTCTGTGGCAAACAGAGGAGGAGCCTACCTGGAATTTCTCTCAGACTTGTGGCTGTTACTGCCACTTTCCTGAACAGTCTTCAGTTCTGTCCGGTGTGCTATTCTTCATGGAAGAATTTCAGGGGCACGCACTCTGCTGTCAGAGTGGGCGAATCTGTGCTTTCAAAGAGGTCCCCATCTTCCCCCCCCTCCACCATAATCACTCCAGCAGAGCAAGCTCAGCGGCCACCCCATCCATTAGCACCAGTCCTCAGGGCAGCTTCACAGGGAGAATGAGTTGAGCAGGGCCTTCCCCCGAGAGAAGGCATCTGACCTGAGCTTTTGCAGAATTCTAATTTGCCAAGGAAATCAGCAGCTGGCGACAGTCTGTGCCTGGAAAAGCAGTCTCCTCTGCCAGGCCTACCTGTTAAGAGGCTGGGTGGGCAGGGGTTGGGCCTGGAGTTGTGAAAACTGCTTTAAATGACAGCCCATTAACTTCACTCTGCCTCCTAGAAATGAGTCCTGGGTTACCAAGCATTTGCATTTGAACTTGACCTTCTCTCCTGCTCCAATTCCATTTCCTTAACCTCCTTTAATTTCCTGAGTAGAAGCTCCAAATAAAACCCAGAGGCAGCAGGACTGCGAGTAGGAGAGCTGTAATGGACCCTCAAGATTGCTATCTCCCTATAGTCAAGGGATTCAGAAAAACAAGGGCCTATCCAGCTAGGAAAAAGCTTGGAGATCATGTAATCACCTTCTTATCTTACTGATAAGAAACCCTTCAGATTATTCTGTGAGCTTCCCTACTGACAGCAGAGAAGCCACCTATTCTGATAACCACAAAGTGATTTGAACCCTTCAGAATTTGTCTAGGTGGGGGGCCTGGCCTTTCCCAGAAAGCCAAAAAGCCCAACTTGTGCTCTCTGCAGTCCAGCCCACCCTCTGCCCTGCCTGGCTTCTGCTATCCCAGGTACCTCTTCACCAAGGTCTGAATGAAACCCATTCATTAAGGGGAAGACTGACAAGCCAAGGAGAATGAATTATAGCTCAGGTGTAGCCTCAAACCAACCGTGAATCAGGCACCTGGCCCTGCAGGCCTTCAGCAGAGACAGCGGGGAATGGTCAGGAGATTCCAGCATCTCTGGGCCCAGATGACTCTAGGTTCCTTCTTCCTCTGAGGTGCTGTGATTCCTCTCCTTACCTTCTTCCAGGAGAAGCTGGGTAAAGTAGACTACCCCATCTTTGAGGCTGCTTCCTCATAGCACCCCCACCAGCCTCCCTGAGAGTGAAAATCCTTCCAGAACAATGTGGTCATGCATATCACCTGCCAGAGATGCTAAGGAGCTGTCAACAAGCCTCCTTTCCCCCTCAAATTGCTGAGGGCTTGAATGGGTAGTATAGGTCACTTCTCCCTTTCTCTGATGCCCTCTTAGAATTGTATTATCTTAGCAATTACGGTCATGGAAAGTTTGTTGGGAACTCACCCAGTAGGGCGGGGGGACAGTGAATTTGGGAATGCTTGGGTGCTTAAAAGCAAGCAACCCAGAAACTTGGCAGGCCTGTTGCAAGGGAGGCTTCTGGGACTGAAGTCTGGAATGAGGTGGGAAAAGCAGCAATTACAAAGTTACACAGATGACGCTGCACCAGCTGTCTTGCTCTGAGTATTGCTGTTATTTTAGGAGAGACATGTGCCATACCAAATGATGACACCTTGGTTGGAAAAGCTGAGGAGAAAATCAACGAGCACCGTTCCCCTCAAGCAGGTACAGAAACAAAACATCCTGTTTTGAAATTCGGAAGCTGGATCCCTTAAAGTCATAACTGGCAGGTGAGTAACTTTTCTTTCTCTTCTTGGGGCAGAATCTATGATCACTTCCATTGGAAAACCAATACAAGTATTCAAACTTACGGAGACATTTGGGACTTGGATAAGAGAGTCTGCTAACAAGAGTGATGACCGCATCTGGGTGACTGAACACTTTTCAGGTACTTTCATCGGCAGACAATCCATGTCTGTGTAATAACTGTATTTTTCATCCTTCGCCTACCTCCAGGCTTATTCTGTTTCTGTGTGTCTGAAGTTCCTGCTACTCGGTTTAGTAAATTGCTCTTTATTTTAGAAAGCACACATGAATGGGCAGAATACATTCCTCATGGTGACAAGTTTTGCCATTCAGGTCACAAGGACATGACCAGGACACTCTAAGCCTATCCGATTTTAGGCAAAGTATCCAGAAGGAAACAAATAGCATCACGACTACAGGCCTTATAAACCCCAAACTAAGATGTAGAAGAAACACCTCTTCCTCTAAGGGCGCCACCTCCCGGGAGAATGGCACCTCTGGCCATCTTTCTTAGATACCCGTTAGACAGCCCCAGGAAGAAGGCGAGGTGTCACCTTGCAGTTATACAGCATCAAAGCATGAGACCCCAGTCGCACTGTCCCAAAGGAATGTGGTCAGGAATTGCCAGTGGGGTATACAGCCTGGTTGGAGAAACAGCTTTATTTCATCAGCGCTAACTGGTCAGTTGTTAGTAACTGCCCAGATCACCAGCTAAGAAGGATTCTGTGACTGTAAGAAAGGGGAGAGTGGTACTGTTCATTAGCAGGGGCTGCTGTGAAGTGCAGGAAGAGCAAAGGGAGGTCCCGGGGTGACTGGGAAAGTGCCAAGGACCTGCTGTTACTCCTAGCGTCAGCCTGCACAGCTCTCCTAGAGTGAGCTGGCGAGAGGGTGGCCCACAGTTCCCTCAGGAGAAGCAAAGACAATTCTGTGGCTACTGGGTTTGAAAGACATTCCAGGAATTCATGGGGAGAATTGCACTTGGAACTCTTCATACTGGACAAAGGGCCTTGGGAACATCTCACTCGTGACTTCCGCATTTTCAAGTCCTCTGGGGGACTCACTCCCAGGCTGTGATGGCTGGACAGCAGGTAACAGCGTCTCTCTGGCTTCCCCCAACAGGTATCATGGTGAAGGAATTCAGAGACCAGCCCTCACTTGTGAACGGCAGTTACACGTTCATCCACCTCCCACATTATTTCCATGGCTGTGGGCATGCTGTTTACAACAACTGTCTCTACTACCACAAAGGCGGTTCCAACACCATAGTGAGGTGAGCCCCTCCACCACCGCACACCTGCTGAGTGGGGTTTTCCTGAGCCCCTTAGGGGCAGGGACTGTGTTTCCACCATCTTTATGTCCCTAGGGCCAGCACACAGTCAGAGGGCAATCACGGTTTGTTGGCCGAATGAATCACAGGGAATGAGCCCAGCGTCCCAGCAGTCCCTGGGCTATACGTTTACTGCTTATCTGGATGCTGTGAAGAAGGTCAGGGCCAGGCAGAAGTAGAGGTGGAGTGGTAGTCAGGGGCAGTAGTTTTCTCATCCTTTGAGGAAGGGAGCAGCCAGAGCCCAGAGCTCCCTTTGGCCAAAGGTGTCACTCTCTGAGACTGGTTTTATTTTGGAAAACTTTGGGTGTGAGGAATTTCATGTCACAACTGAGATCATTGAAGACTAGAGAGTGCAACCCAAAGTCAGGCGTCACGGCCTTCAGCTTGACTGGCCATCCTGATGTAGGCCTCCCTCCACTTTCCCCAGGGCAAGGGAGGGGTCACTTGGGCAGACTGTGCCCAGGGCAGCAGCTGAGCCTTCCTGCTTCCCCACAAGAATTACTGAAGTGGTATCTTTATGGTTCAAGAAGAAATCAAGTTCTGGACTCTAGAGGCAGAAGCGGGTCATCCTGGGCAAATCAAGAGACTAATGAACTGAAAACCAAGATGCCTGTTTTCTGGTTCCAACTCTTCTGCCTACTCTATGAGACACCACCTTGGATAAGAGACACCACCTCCTGTGGTCTCCATATCCTCAACTACAAAGCTAGACTAAACCTCTGAGTCCGTCCAGCTCTACACCATGTGAAACAACAATCCCAGTATTATGAGTGCCACAGTCCCAGTCATTCAAAACAAGAAACAGTGGCCTTGAGAGAGGCTAAGTCCCTTCTCTCCTGACTTCATCCTCCTCCTGCCCTTAGCCAGGTCTAGCTTTAACAGTTTTTTTGGCATTTGTGTGTTCAGGTTAGGATGGGGACAGTTTTCCTAATATAACCTGCAATTAGATTGAGCCACATTAGACTCAAGTGTTGGCTGTGGCAGGAGGAGTCCTCTCTGACTCCTCTGTCATCCCTTCCCCTCCATGACCACCCCATTTGGGAAGAGTCTTATGCTGGTAGGAACGGACAGCTGATCTCACTCCCTGACAAGCTCCTTCCTTTGATGCTTCTCAATTAGTTGGTGGACCCCTGTTGCCATGGTTACACAGAGCTATTGTCACATGGAGTGGGGGGTAGCCGAGGAATTTTGGGGTAAAAATTCCCCAAGAATGAGGACTGGCCTCTTTGAGAAAGTGTTTCTTCTAAGGTAGCTAAGTTTGTGATGCACAGATTATGGGCTGAGAGCTAAGGGGCAGGCAGACACGAGTTAGACCCTGTTCTTACTGGGAGGGACAAGCCTCACCAAAGAATGCAGCTACTAGGTGCTGGGACCAGATGGCCAAATGACAGTACTGAATTCCAGGTATTCAGAGGAAGGGGAATTCCTGTGAGCCGAGATGGGCAGGGACCCTTCCAATCCCTCACTCCCCTCCAGTTTTTTTCAAAGTTACTTCAAGGTTTCTTAATCAACTTCAAGTTTGTTATGCTCAACTGTATAGCCACAGATTCACACACTTGATGTTTCTTCTGCTGCTCAATGGCACCCTCTGGTGGTTTTTTTTTTTTTTTTTTTTTTTTTTTAGCTGAAGGTCCTGGGATTTTCATTCTGGGGTTAGTTACCTTTTGAATCATAATTTACTTTTTTTTGATAGAGGATCTGGATTTGGAGTTTTCCAAATCAGACAGCCTCCAGGAGCTAAGGGGGATGTGACTGCATACCATAATTTAATTTATCCACCTACTTACCTGACAGCAATACGTTCTTTCCAGCCATGACTTTGCTACATCCTTTCTCAACTGGTGACTTTCTTCTTATATTAGAAGGCTATAAAATTTTTTCCTTCAAATTTAGTATGGAATAAAGGAATAACTTCTGAACTTAGAGTTAGAAAATCTAAGTTTATATTCTGACTCTGCTACTTACTTATATCCATGGGCTACTTACTTCTTTTGGTTTTATATCATTTCTTTTTTTTTTTCTTTTGTTTTCATTTTAAAATGAAAGGATTGGACTTTTTACAGCCCTTGCAGCTCTAAGTATCTTTGAGAGGGCATTTTAGAAGGTCACAAACCAGCTGAGCATTAGTGAGGTAAAGTAATTTTCTTGGGGTCACACAGCTAGTAAGTGGTCACTCAGACATGAATTCATTCTGACTCTGAGGCGTATTCTCTTTCAGGGGTCCTCAAACTTTTTAAACAGAGGGCCAGTTCACTGTCCCTCAGACCATTGGAGGGCCAGACTGCGGGCCCCAGGATGAGTCGGCTGCTAAGCAGACAGGCAGCGGTGGCAAAAACACCCGGTGGGCCAGATAAATGTCCTTAGGCAGGCCGCATGTGGCCCACAGGCCGTAGTTTGAGGACGCCTGCTTTAAACCATGCCACTGCCTCTCTGTTTCTTCTGCTGGAGAAGCTAGTCATTGCCCTTACATCCTTGCTGTTCACAGATTGTTGAAGGACCATCAGAACAAGCCTTACCTGGGAACTTGTTAGAAATGCAGAATCCCAGGCCTCGCTTCAGACCTAACTTAGTTTAAGAGAAGCCTAACAGGTCACCTTCATCTACAAAAATGGTGACTCATGTCTTTTTCTTTTATACATTTCAGATTTGTGTTTGACAAAAAAACATCCCAAACTCTGAAGCTTGAAAACGCCTTGTATTTTGATCGAAAATACCTTTTTGCAAACTCCAAGACTTACTTCAATCTAGCTGTAGATGAAAAGGGCCTCTGGATTATCTATGCTTCAAGTGTGGACGGCTCAAGTATTCTCGTAGCACAACTGGAGGAAAAGACTTTTTCCGTGGTGCAACACATCAATACCACGTACCCCAAATCCAAGGCTGGCAACGCCTTCATCGCCCAAGGAATCCTCTATGTCACAGACACCAAAGATATGAGGATAACATTTGCCTTTGATTTGTTAGGAGGGAAACAGATCAATGCAAACTTTGATTTAAGAACTTCCCAATCTGTTCTTGCCATGTTATCATACAACATGAGAGATCAGCATTTATATACATGGGAAGATGGCCATTTAATGCTCTATCCTGTGCAGTTTTTGTCAACAACATTAAATCAGTGACAAATTGCCTTTTGTTCCCCTCAGTAAATTTCAGATGTTTTCTGGGGCCATTTCTATCCCAGCAGAAAACTTGTCTTTAAGGGTAGCTGGTTACTTAGAAGATAATCTCCTGATGTAAGTGTTTATATGGCTTGTGAGTCTCCTTTAAAATCAGGTTGCTTAGTGAAATAGCAATGGATTGGAAGTTAAAATGGCTATTGGGTGATTCCTGCACAAACGAGCTAGGAAAGATAGTTGTTTCTCTGTCAGTAACATGAAACAGCTGGCTAAGATGACTGGCATGATTTCCTCCACCTGAAGGAAATTCTATTGCCATTATATATTTGGTTTTGTTGTTTGGTTTTTCAGCCACCGTGCTGAACAAATTAACCTTTGAGTTGATAAGTCTTGTCGTTTGAGTAGTGAATTCCTCAGTGCTGACTTACATTTGATGCCTTGGAAAGATATATTGACCCTGCAGGGATCCTAAGGTGCCCCTTACCCATAATTTATTGCTTTTCTTTGCATCTGTATAAGCCACGACAGAATGACCTTTATCCTCAGCTCCTGATTGCAGCTCTGAGATCAGCAAAAGCCAGAAACAGCTACCTGCTCAATTCTTTTTAAATGAAACAGGTTCCTACTGGTTTCTGACCAAGTGATTTATAACCGTGGATCATAAACACTGAATCCTCAGGTCACTTGGGCTTCTTCTACCACAGCTGTGGGTCCCCTATGTGCGTACTAAATACTGTGTAAGTGGGTATTAGCCTAGCTGCACTTCACAGTGTTCAGAAGAGAGGCACCATTTGTGATTATTATCTGGAACAGGGGTGGACAAATGATGGCCTGAGGACAAAAGCCAGTCCATTGAATGGTTTTGAAAAATGAAGTTTGATTGGAGTGGAGCCACCCTCATTTGTGTGTGTGTGTCATTCTGTGAGTACTTCCCCTCTATGATAGCAGTGCAGTCACTGCAACAGAGTCTGTGTGCCACAATACCTAAAACTGCTACCTGACCCTTTGCAGAAAAACTCTGCTGACTCCCGATCGAGAATATGAACTGAGCTTGATACTGGGAAGGGCTTATACACCAGAACCTATTTTGTTTTGCTTTTTCCTCAACAAAGAAGTGGCATTTGATGTGGCTTGTGTTTTTTGCTAGAGGGGAAGGGTGATAGCAGTGTCCCCCACAAAGCAGTTGGGGAGCTATTCTTTCCCTACCATAATTTTCAAGAATATGATCTGCTCCCCTTGAACACCAGGAGAGAATCCAGTTTAACTAGCTTCTAAATACCCTAAAATATGCACATTTTCCACCAACTAACTTCTTTAGATATCCTTCAGCCCAGCCCTGAGGTCCTGGCAGGGCCACTGAGAGTAGAGAGGAAACGGGAAAAGTTATTGGGGCCTTGCAGCCAAGAAGGGGAACAAGGGAAAATCTTACATAAAGATTTTTTTTAGCAATTTGCCCTAATTTGTGTGTTCTGAAACTTTTTATCTTGGCCCAAATCTATTCTCAGTGACCCTGAGTCCTGGTTTTACACTATATATATATATACACACACACACATATATATCTATATAATAAAAGCATTTTAAACCTTAGGGTATATACAGATTGAATATTTAAAGCTTCCCCCCCCAAAAAAAAAAATCCCCAGGCAGCTATTAGTGACTTGTTTGTTGCTATGTCCTCAAGATAATGGGTATTGGAACCTCCCCCTGTCCCCCGACTTTTTCATTAGATTGTTTGTCATATCATCACAGCTTTTAAAAAATACTCTTTTCACACAGTGTTTCACATACCTCTCGGATGAGGAACACATTTATAAGAGGGACTTTGCCTGGCAAATGCAGTTAGTGTAACCTGGTTCTTTGTGCCCTCAATGAATCTCCAACAATTTAAAAAAATACTCTTTTCAGAATTGTGTTTTGTAACAGAGTTTCATGTTCAAAATCAATATGTCTAATGAATGCTAGTGTTCTTTTAGAGCAGTGTTCTCAACCTTCCTAATGCCGTGAAGGTTTTAATACAGTTTCTGTGGGTCACGATCCCACAGGTTCAGAACCGCCGTTATAGAGTATTTAAATATATATGTTGCTGGTTCTGAACACAGGAGACCTGGATATAAATATAATTTCATAGTAATAATAGTATTTATCAGTCATAGTTAATATACATGTTAATTGTATATATGGTAACAACCAAAGAGATCACTTATTGAATTAGCCATATTCCTTTTAGAGAAATGTTTTAGAAGCCCAAGTCTTGATATCTGAGCTATCTTGGTTCTGGCTCCTTTAATTGTGAGTAAGGAATCATATGCTCACCATTAGTAAAGTTCATACCAGGATTTTTGTTTTTGTTGTTACTGTGTTGTTGTTGTTTAGCTGTAGTGTAGTCATGTGAGGACAACCGAGTTTGACCAATGTTTAATAACGGGGAATTTTATAATTAACTTGACAGTCTTTACAAAGTGAAAAGAGTTAAGATATTACTTATGCTTTCCTGCAAACAGTACTTGGGTTTTTTAAAAGTTTTGGGCTCACTGCTAAAATGGAACGCACAATCTAATGTTTTTAAGTCAAGATAATGTAGTTTACCTTTTACTTATAACCAAAGTTGCTTTAAAGCACTTTCTAAATATCTGCACTTCTGATGTCAGAATCAAACCACATAATTATCTAATTCTTCTGTAATCTAAAGTAGATAGCTTCCCAATGGAAAGTAAATAAAACCACCCCCGTCCATCCTCAAAGCTAGGCCAGACCCTATTTCACAGTATTTTCTTTCAACTGATAAAATGTCCTTTTTCATTAGCTAAGCACTTGGTTCTGATTTCAATGTATCATCAGGCACAGGTGCTATGACATGAAAAGTTCTGGGGCAAAAGTTTTAAAAGAAGAGTTTTAATCTTAGGCACCTTCATAGTCACCAGGTGAGAAGTTCCAAGGAGATGCAATTCTTAAAGAGTCAGATATCATCTTCCAGCTGGATGTGATAGCTCACATCTGTTATCCCAGCACTTTGGGAGGCCAAGGAGGGCGGATTGCCTGAGATTAGGAGTTCGAAACCAGCTTGAGCCAGAGCAAGGCCCCCGTCTCTAAAAATAGCCAGGTGTAGCAGGCCCCTATAGTCCCAGCTACTTAGAAGCCTGAGGCAAGAGAATCACTTGAGCCTAAGAGACCGAGGTTGCCGAGCTATGACACCAAGGCATTCTACCCACAATGACAAAGTGAAACTCTGTCTCAAAAAAAAAAGAAAAAGAGTCAGGTGTCATTTTCCAATGGCACAGCGGATATTCTGGCAATGACTATCTGATTTCAAACCATATGAAGAAGTATGTGATGGGGCTTTTCGGTTTTTAGTCAGCTGCTGTGACCTTGTGTATCACATCATTAAGAGTCGTAATTTCCAATCTGCACAAATTCTGAACATGTGAATAATGCTGAATGTCCATTTGGTTATAATTTATTTAACTTTCATCTAATAAGTCAAATAAAACAATCATTGCTGAGTACAATCACATGTTAAAACAAGTGTGTTGTTATTTTTGCCTCTTGTTCATTTATATGTAACATTTAAAAGAAAAATTAGCAACCTAAAACAATATTGTGGTAGAATTATATTGGTTGCTTCTCTGTGGAAACTCTCAGACTTTGCTAGCTCCATCTGATAGGGTAGTGAAAAATCATTTTCTCTATAATAAAACATGAAAAATGGACATATAGTAACTAGGACTGGGTCATAAATAGACACAGGTACAATGTTTTGTGTTCTCTGTTGCACGGGCAAGGCAACAGAGAACATAATATTGTGCAACGGAGAACATGATACTTGAAACTAAAAATAGCAAACAAATTTTGAAAACTGAATTTGTGTGAATTTAGGGAAATCTCAATCTCTTAGAACCTCTGGTTCATCTTTAAAATGTGGATACTGGCATGACTTCCCTCTGATTTTTCTATCTGAAAATTATGTGATTCTCAAGAAATTTATAATATTATAGTTCTTCCCTACAGGGAACCAGACTGACCCTATTGTTCCTATGGCCTATGGCCTTATGGGCTGCAGATATGGTCAGGGACACAGTGTCAGTAGTTTTGACCAGGCTTCTGGTAGATCAGGTGGGTAACGCTGTCACACCCCCAAGAAAAGGTCCCTTACTGACACACTAAATCTATAATAAAACTTCCCTCTATAATGAAACTTGCTGCCTTTATGTATAGAGCTTCTTTTTAACCTTGCAGGGGTCCTCAAACTTTTTAAACAGGGAGCCAGTTCACTATCCCTCAGACTGTTGGAAGGCCGGACTGCGGGCCCTGGGACAAGTTGGCCGCTAAGCAGGACAGGCAGCTGTGGCAAAAACACCCGACGGGCTGGACAAATGTCCTAGGCAGGCTGCATGTGGCCCATGGGCTGTAGTTTGAGGAGGACGCCTGCTTTAGAGTGTCTCGGTTATTGGCCAGCCCATGCGTGTACTGCTGATGACTTTTATAACTGAAATATTACAACCCAAAAAAGAAAAGTCCAAGATGAAAACAGAAGTCTTGCCCTTTAAGTGGACCATTTAGACCTTGCATATGATTTTAAGATATCTAAACTTATAGTCATTCACTGTAAAGATTTTAAATAAGGATAGAATTAATCTGCAGTCTCACTACTGTTCCCTCCAAGCAATGTGTTGTGATCAACCTTAGTAAGTGAATAAAGCAGTTAACTGCGTTGTTAAGTTTAAATGTCTGAGGGACAGGTGGTTAAACTACTTCCAAAATCTGATTCTTGTTGTCTTAGCAATCTGGCTTTGTCAATATCTCAAACTTGCCTGCCAAGAGGCCGCATGCACAATCATGGGATTATAGAAGGCCAACACAGGGTAAGACCTTTACAGAACACCTGATCCAACCCTTTCATTTTAAAGTCTTAGGAAATGGGACCAGGGAAGGTTATTAACTCACCCCAGGTGAGAGCTTCAGTGCCAGAGTTAAGAGAAAACATCGTTTCTTGACTTTACAATTTATGTTTTCTGCTTTTTAGCAAAAGTATATCCCTGATATTGCATGAAATGTACTAAAAATGTATTTGTTCATTTTAAATTGAAATTTAACTATGAGTCCTGTTTTTATGTTTGCTAAATCTGGCCACCCTTACCAGATAGAGTCCCACAAAGAAGCCACTGAGATGGGTCTTGGTGCTTGATCACTCACCACCTGCAGTGAGGACCCCAGGCTGGTAGTAGACCGAGCATAAATAGCCACTGGGATGAGGTGGATGAAGAGTAAGAACTTGCATTGCTGATAAATGGAATGGTATTGCTGATAAATGGGATGGTATACCAGTGGAAAGAAATGCATTCACCGGTGCTACATAGCAGATGTTTTGAGAATTATGGAAGAAACAGAAACTGAAAGGATAACAAATTCAGTGGCTACTGCTAAACCTGATTGATCCTTTGGAAACAAATAATGAAAAGCTGAGCATGACTAATTGCCAACTGAAAGCTAAGTGAAAAGGCTGAGGCCTGCTTAAAGCTCCAGTATATGAAGAAGCTCTCATCTCCTGCAGAAGGGCAGACCCTCAATTTGAAGATCAGAGTTGTCAAGCTCCGAAGCTTAAACTTCCAACAAAAGAAGGTCTTCTCTGCTAAGGTCAGAACATGGACAAGAAGATAGTGGTCCCTGACCTATGGGATGTCTAGGTTGGCCACTTCCTGATTACGGTTTATGTAGCGTTTGTGGGCGTTTGTAAATAAAGGGGAAATTAAAGCATAAGTTAAATCAAATTTGTTAGCAAGATTTTTCTGTAAAAGACCTGATAACAAATATTTTAGGCTTTCAGGACTACAGTCTCTATTGCAACTGCTCAGCTCTGTTGTTGTAGCTGAAAACAACCACATATGTACTTGTAAATGAATAAGTATGGCTCTTTTCTAATAAAACTTTATTTATGGACACAGAAATATGAATTTTATGTAATTTTCATGAGTCAAAAAATGTCTTCTTTAATTTTATTTTTAACCACTTAAACATGTAAAAAAAATTTTTTGGCCGGCAGACCATACAAAACAGCTGGTGAATGGTGAACCAGAGCTGACCTACAGGTCACATTTTATGAACCTCTAGAATAATTATGATATTTCAAATGATACTTACAATTCACAACATTTTATTGGCCACTCCTTGAGGATGGGTGTCACTGTGCAACTTAAGGACTATGGCACACATGGGATACAAAACTTCCTACTTCACTTTCTCCAAAGAGCCTATAAAAGAAATACCATGGGGCAGTGCCTGTGGCTCAAAGGAGTAGGGCGCTGGCCCCATATACCAAAGGTGGTGGTTCAAACCTGGCCCTGGCCAAAAACTGCAAAGAAAAAAAAAATACCCTGGTGGTGGCAAAATTAATGTCCTCATCATAGTTCACATTTGAGTGCTTACTGTGTGCCAAGCACTATACTACCATGAGCACGTAATCCTCATGGGAAGCCTGTAAAGCAGGAGTCCTCAAACTTTTTAAACAGGGGGCCAGTTCACTGTCCCTCAGACCATTGGAGGACCTGGACTGTGGGCCCCGGGACAAGTCGGCTGCTAAGCAGGACAGACAGAGGTGGTAAAAACACCCGGAGGGCCGGATAAATGTCCTAGGTGGGTCGCATGTGGCCCACGGGCCATAGTTTGAGGACACCTGCTGTAAAGTATAGTCTTGTATCTATCTTCCAAATTAAAAGATTAAGAAACTCACCCACTATCACTCAGCTTGAAAGTGGTGGAGCTGGGATTCAAATTCAGGCAGTCTAACACCAGAACTCACACTTTTAGTAAATAGTCTTTCTTGTCTCTCAGAAAGAGAATGCCTGAGATCCTCCATTCTGTCTGGCTCCTGTTGACCTTCCTAGTGTAGTAACAAGAGCTAAAAGCACATGCATGTGGAAGGAGGGTCAGCAAGACCTTTTCTGTCTTTTTCTTACTGGTCTCTCTTGTTTCCAGCAATATGGCAAAGGTAGTGTGAGGATGGCAACATGACTGCCTAGGCAAAAATAGTCATCTTTCTATTTTCACTCATGTTATTGCTCTCTCTCTCCACAACTCCCTCCCTTGTGCTCTAGAATATACTTTAGCTAATGTTAACATAGACACTCTAGCTTTTCCCTGGTTCAGGCTAGCATAATGTATCTTTTCCCATCCTTTTAATTTACAGATATCGTATTATCATGGGTTTTTTGTAGGCAGCATATAGTTGGGTCTTGTAGTGACGGTGTCTTGGTCTTTTACATAATCTGACAATTTTTGCCTTTTAGTCGCAGAATTAGTAAACTATGACCTGGTAAGCTGCCTGTTTTTGTAATTAATGTTTTGTTGAAACACAGCCACACCCATTTCACTATAGATTGTCTGGCTGTCTTGGTAGTTCTAATTGTAGAGTTTTATAGCTACAACAGAGACTTTATGCTCTGAAAGCTTAAAATATTTACTTTACCATGGCTTAGACCACTGACATGTAATGCAATTATTGATATGGTTGGTTTAAATCGACCATTTTGCTGTTCCAGCTCTTCTTTGTTCCCTTTTTTCTCTCCTTTCCTTTTAAATTGTTTGAATTTTTTTTTTAATTTTACCTTATTTCCTTTCATGACTTATTGGTTATAATTTCTGTAGTTGTGTGTTTGTGTGTTATTTTATTTAGAGTTTATAGTGTATATCTTTACGTGGAGGCATTTAAAAAGTATTATTTTACATTAAATAAAAATTATATATATGTGATATACAACATGTTTTGAAATATTTATACAATGTGGAATGGCTATATAGAGCCAATTCACATAAGCATTACCTCATTTTTTTTTTTTGTTATGAGAACTATTTTTTTTTTTTTTGAGACGGAGCCTCAAGCTATCCCTCTGGGTAGAGTGCCATGGCATCACAGCTCATAGCAACCTCCAACTCCTGGGCTCAAGCAAGTCTCCTGCCTCCGCCTCCCAAGTAGCTGGGACCACAGGCGCCCGCCACAACGCCCGGCCATTTTCTGGTTGCAGCCATCATTGTTGTTTGGCGGGCCCGGGCTGGGGATTTGAACCCGCCACCTCAGATGTACGTGGCTGGCGCCTTAGCCGATTGAGCCACAGGCGCCGAGCTGGCCCCCTTTTCAAGTACAAATTTCCCAAGGGTAAGGACCAGGTTATCTTCTGATATACCTGACTGGAAACTATTCACAAAGAAAGCAATATCTAAAAACAGAATTTTTTTTTTTTTTTTTAAATCAGATATGCCATCTTTTTGCCTTTTTGGGATAAGGCAAAAGAACAAAATACTGAATCTCCAACTATCAGAAATAAAAGTGCCTGGGGTCACCAGAGGCTCCTGCTATCTTGATAAAGGGAAAGCTAGCTAGCCAGAAAGTACCTTTTCATTTTTTTTCTCACTGGAGCATCTTACTCATGAATACCCTTTCATTTTTAAAAAGTACAAAAGCACAGAAAATTAAAGCCAAAGGAAGCAGTACTCACCTTGGGGGCCTGTGGAGTCTTTGGTTTCTGGAAGAACCTTGTGATTTCGGCCTTCTCTGCTTTAATTCGCTGCAATGTAAGAGATGAGGAAGTACAGTGTGTGCTTTAAAATGCTCCAAGGCCTCCACAATGGAATCCTATGCATTATTAAGTTGAAGATGTAATTGTGACTTGAGCTCTTAAAACCCATCGACCAGCAATTGATTGCCAGCCAACCTCGAAATGTCAGAGTTGTCGGTGTGGGCAGCAGTGCCGGGAGGCTGAGGCAGGAGGTGTGTGACAGGCCTGCACCGAGAACAAGCCACGAGACCGTATCTAGATAGACTCTTTTGTCCTTGTGGGAGCCATCTGCTATCCCCAGACCAAGAGAGTGTTAGGTAGCAATTTAGGCAAGAGCCCCACTCAGGACATCCATTTCTCCAAAAGGCAGGAATGCAGATATTCTGTGGGAAATACTCTACCTTTTCTTCTTCTCTCAACCGTTTCTCCTCTTCCTTTTTCCTTTTCTCCTCAAGCTTGGCCCTGTGAGAGAGATATGAAATGTGTTTTTAGCTGACCTCTTGCTTTGGTTCTGGAAGTGAGCACAATGTTTAACTGCTAAGTACACGGTAAGTATTTCTTTCTGCATCAGATGAGTGTGAACTCCTTTCTTGTTTACTGTAAGGCTGGTATGACACATAATAGACCTACATTTAAAAAGGGGGCCATTGGGCGGCACCTGTAGCCTAGTGGGTAGGGTGCCAGCTCCATATACTGAGGGTAGCGTGTTCAAAGCCGGCCCCAGATAAACTGCAACAAAAAAAATAGCTAGGCGTTGTGATGGCACCTGTAGTCCCAGCTACTTGGGAGGCTGAAGCAAGAGAATCGCCTGAGCTGTGCTGCCACGGCACTCTACCGAGGGCGATAAAATGAGACTCTGTCTCTACAAAAAGTAAAACTTAAAAAAAAATTTTAAAAAAGGGGGCCATCACAATAGATTTTAACAAATAAAAATAGTCGATGAAGTGACTAGAATAAAAATAGGCCTCAGTGGGCAGGGCGCTGGCCCCATATACTTAGGGTGGTGGGTTTAAACCCGGTCTCAGCCAAACTGCAAACTAGCCAGGCATTGTGGCAGGCACATGTAGTCCCAGTTACTCAAGAGGCTGAGACAAGAGGATTGCCTAAGCCCAGGAGGTTTCTATGAGCTGTGATGCCACGGCACTCTACCAAGGGTGACAAAGTGAGACTCGTTTCTAAAAAAAAAAAAAAAAAAAAAATAGGCTTCAGTTTGCCAACGAATAACTTACACAGACGAAACCAAAATTCTTTCATTAAACTCCCATGAGTTGGGCTTGGCACCCGTAGCTCAGTGGTTAGGGCATCAGCAACCTACACCGGGGCTGGCAACCTACACTGGGGCTGGTAGGTTCAAACCCAGTCCTGGGCCTGCAAAACAACAATGACAACTACAACAAAAAAATAGCCAGGTGTTGTGGAGGGCACATGTAATCCCAACCACTTGGGAGGCTGAAGCAAGAGAATTGCTTAAGCCCAAGAGTTGGAGGTTGCTGTGAGCTGTGACACCACAGCACTCTACTGAGAGTGACATAGACAAATAAACAGGCTTGGCACCTGTAGCACAGTGGTTATGGCGCCAGCCACATACACTGAGGCTGGTGGGTTCAAACCTGACCCAGGCCAGCTAAAACAACAATGACAATTACAACAAAAAAATAGCCAGGCGTTGTAGAGGGTGCCTGTAGTCCCAGCTACTTGGGAGGCTGAGGCAAGAGAATTGCTTAAGCCCAAGGGTTGGAAGTTGCTGTGAGCTCTAATGCCACAACACTCAACTGAGGGTGACACAGTAAGACTCTGTCTCAAAAATAATAATAAAAAATAAAATCCCATGAATTGGTGGGAAGCAGAAGGGTCCCAGGCATACAGAATGGAGCCTAGCCTGAGGTGGGGGTGAGGGAGCAGGAGAGACCAGGGTGCCACCTTCTAGCATGTGCCTCACACATGGGAGGGAAAGGAAGCAAGGCGGAAGCTACTACACCAGCCCCAGCACCTATCCTGCCATGGGGAACACTCACTCTAGCGCCTCCTGCCGCTCCTTGCGCCGCTCCTCCTTGAGCCGCAGCTTCTCTGCTTTCTCTTTCTCATCCTTCTCCCTCTTCTCCCGCCTCTCCTTCTCCTTCAGCTCCTTCTCTTCTTCCTTCCTCTTCTTGGCCTCCTCCTTGGCCCGCTTGGCCTCCTCTTTGAGCTTTGCCTTCTCTTCCCTCTTTGCCCGTAGCTTAAGCTGCCTACCCAGACGCTCCTGATCCTACAAGACAATGCCATAGGTAGCCCTCCTGCCAGCTCCTGGGAAGGGTGGACCTTGAGAATGACCAAGTTCCACTGCCAACACCAGGAGGAGCCGCCTGTCAACATCTTACATAGGAGTGATTTCTTATTTTTTTTTGACAGGGTCTTGCTCTGTTGTCCTGTCAACACAGCTCACTGAAACCTCAAACTCTGCAGCTCAAGAGATCCTCCAACCTCAGCCTCCTGAGTAGCTGGGACTACTGATGCCCAATACCATGCTTGGTTAATTTGCTTTATTAGTATTTTTTGTAGAGACAAGGTCTCACTACAGGTTGGTGTCAAACTCCTGACCTCAATCAATCCTCCCTCCTTGGCCTCCCAAATTGCTGTGATTAAAGGCAGGAGCCACCATGCTAGGCCATGAAGAAAATATCTCCTTCAGTCATGAGGAAAATGATAGGAATTGGCCATTTGTCCCAGGACTTTGTGGGCAATTCAGTAGATTTACTGGAACATAATTTTTAAAGGTGGAGCAAAGCTTATTG
Source organism: Galagoides demidoff (assembly GCA_963574575.1). NCBI lineage: Eukaryota > Metazoa > Chordata > Mammalia > Primates > Galagidae > Galagoides > Galagoides demidoff. Next base: position 17,862 of record CAUYQV010055786.1, read on the forward strand.
ATTTTTCTTTTCTTTTTTCTTTTTTTTTGAGACAGAACCTCAAGCTGTACCCCTGGATAGAGTGCTGTGAAATCACAGCTCACAGCAACCTCCAACTCCTGGGCTCAAGCGAGTCTCCTGCCTCCACCTCCCAAGTAGCTGGGATCAGAGGCGCCCGCCACAACACCTGGCTATTTTTTTTGGTTGCAGCAATCATTGTTGTTTGGCAGGCCTGGGCTGGATTTGAACCCACCACCTTAGGTGGATGTGGCTAGCGCCTTAGCCACTTGAGCCACAGGCGCTGAGCCAATTTTTCTTAATTAGCAAACAAATTCTTTTTGTGGGCATCCTTTGCTAGTTGTGAAGTATGTTTATTTAACAGAAAGCTATGGTAAAATATGGCTGGGTGCAATAGCTCACATGCCTGTAATCCTAGCATTCTGGGAGGCCAAGGAGGGTAGATTACTTGAGCTCAGGAGTTCAAGACCAGCCTGAGGAAGAACGAGACACCCGTCACTACTAAAAATAGAAAAATTAGCCAGGCATTTTGGCAGGCGCCTATAGTCCCAGCTACGTGGGAGTCTGAGACAAGTGGATCACTTGAGCCTAGGAGTTTGAAGCTACATTGAGGAGATGAGCTATGACACTATCACTCTACTCACAGCAACAGAATGAGACTGTCTTCAAATTAAAAAAAAAGAAACAAAAACATATACAGGTTTTGCCTTCATACTTTTGAAATAAAAACATTTTCTTCCACACCCCTGACTCCCCAAACACACCTGACTACAAGGTTTATTTGATTTCCTTTGAAAGGGAAGGAGGAGGCAGGAACAGGGAACTTGCTGAGTAGGTCTCAGAAAAGTGGGGAATAAATAGGAACACAGAAGAAATAAAGGCAAGGCAAACAGCCAAAGTAAAAATTTTCTTTTTGAAACCATATCTCAGCATCTGAAAAAAAGGTTTATACAGCCCAGGTGTCATTTCATTACTGAGTGGGTAGAGGTAACAACAGTTTCTTCTGCATTCTTTGAGGTAGAAACAGTTGATCATATCTGCTTCCAAAGACATGGTGGCCTGAGGAAGTGAGTAATTACAGAATCTTAAATTAGTGTTGAACAAGTTCACCTGCTGGGCTTAAAGCCTCTAAGTAAAGGGATAGTCACCTCCCAACACAGTACTAGGTGATTTTCACAGCAACTGTCAGCAACCTGACAACTTAGTTTCTGGGTTGAATGTAAAACTATATGTCCTTATCCACCCTGAGAAGTCTCGTCTCTGGTGGCTTTAAAAAAATCCATGGAGGCATGCCCTGGAAGATGTTTGAATGTGCCTATCTTGCTAAGTATCCTATGCATTTGCACATAACAGGCAAGATAGCTGGGGCTGGCGGGTTTGAACCCGGCCCAGGCCTGCTAAGCAACAATGACAACTGCAACCAAAAAATAGCCAGGCATTGTGGTGGGCACCTGTAGTACTAGCTACTCAGGAGGCTGAGGCAAGAGAATCGCTTAAGCCCAAGAGGTGGAGGCTGCTGTGAGCTGTGACGCTATGGCACCCTACTGAGGGTGACACAGTGAGACTCTGTCTCAAAAAAAAAAAGGAATGAGATAAACTGTAAGTAGAAAAACAAACCTCAAATCTGACCCACAAAAGGTAAGTGAACTCATAAGAGGATACCCAGTGAACCCAGGTGGGGTGTAGGGGTGGGAAAGCCTTTAAGTAACAAGCTTCCCACATTGTTGTGTGAGAAAAAGGTGGTGACACTCTAGATAACAGATTAAGAGACTCAGCCAGGAGCCACCAAACAATATCACCCGTCTAGGAAGGGGCCAGCTCAGAAGTTGTGGCATCGGTACCAGGATTTAGGGAAAAGAACTAGGTTCCCTGGAAGGCCATTTTAAACTACAATGGAAAGTTCAGCTATTAAGGTGGTAGTAATATCACTACTACTACTAATAAAAGCTTAAGAAAAGCTACATGCAAAACCTTTGGGTTAACTGCAGCTAAAAACAAACAATGCAATGAAGCCCAGTTACTCAGCTAACTGAAAGGAAGCAAGAATCAAAATAATAATCACAAAAAGCAGGGAAAAAAGTAAAACTGCACCAGAGGAAGCATAAAGGGCATAGCTTACTATTTAACACAAAAACACACAGTGAATTAATTTTCCATTTCAGGGAAAATATCTTACTCTTTGTAGTTTGATCTGGTTCTTCTCTGTAGAACCTTTGAGAAATCTCTTTGTTATCTGAAAGGAAAGACATTTATCTTTATACATGGACTGTTTCAATCATTTCAACAGGTTCACTTCATTGCATGCTCTATCCTTAAAGAAATCACAGGAGGGGCTCGGCGCCTGTGGCTCAATCGGCTAAGGCGCCAGCCACGTACACCTAAAGTGGCAGGTTTGAATCCCCAGCCCGGGCTTGCCAAAACAACAATGACGGCTGCAACCAAAAAATGGCCGGGCGTTGTGGTGGGTGCCTGTGGTCCCAGCTACTTGGGAGGCTGAGGCAGGAGACTCGCTTGAGCCCAGGAGTTGGAGATTGTTATGAGCTGTGATGCCATGGCACTCTACCCAGGGGAATAGCTTGAGGCTCCGTCTCAAAAAAAAAAAATAAATAAAGATCAGCAAGTACAAAGAAACTCTAAGAAATGTTCAATGTCAGGAGAAACCCAAACAAACTAAATGTAATGTGGTATCCTGGATGATATTCTGGAACAGAAAAAAAAAAATTAGGAAAAACAGAGAAATA